>CANSZD010002909.1:0-181600 GCA_947648045.1 Beta corolliflora
GATCAAATCCAAGTGGTCTTCCCAACTTCCTTGGAAATCAATCACGCACGCTCTCAACATGTCTTCCATAGTTTCATTGGTGCTTTCAGTCTGACCATCTATCGCAGGATGAAACGCAGTACTCATCTTCAACGTCGTTCCAAGATTCAACTGGACCTTTTGCAAAAAATTCGAGAGGAACCTCGAATCATGATCTGAAATAATGTCCTTCGGGACTCCATGCAGTCTCACCACGTGCTTGATGTACGTCTTGGCAAGTTGTTTCTTCTTCCATGTTTCCTTGATCGGAATGAACACGACAGATTTTGTCAATCGATCCACGATAACCAAAATAGTATCAGTGCCATTTTTCATCTTTGGTAAAGCAGTTTCAAAGTACATTGATATCGAATCCCACTTCCACCCAGGGACTTGTAATGATTGGACCTTCCCCATTGGTCTCTTATGATCGATCTTTACTTTCTGACCTGTCGGATACTTCGACACGAACTCGGTGACTTCTCGCTTCATATTTAGCCACCAATAAATTTCCTTAAGATCCTTATACAACTTATCACCACCATGGTGCACAGAATATGGAGTATTGCGCCCTTCCTCCATAAGCTTCCTCTTAAGCTCTTCACACTTCTATGGTATACACCACCTTCTTTTGAATCTCAAGCTTCCATCATCATGAACCTTGAAATCAACTTCCTTTCCTTGCTTCATCTTCTCCTTAATCTTGTTTAGGTATCCTCTCCAACTTGACTCTCTTTGATCTCGTCGAAAATCGACGATCCCAACGACAAAACACTCAATCTTGCTTCGATCTCTCCAGGATTCAAAATTTCAAGGCTAAGCCTTTGCATATCTTGGTACAATTCCTCGGGAACTACCAACGAATTCACGCTATGACTCGACTTTCGACTCAAAGCATCGGCGACTACATTCGCTTTCCCTTCATGGTACTAAATATCTAGGTCATATTCCTTAATCAATTCTGACCATCTTCTCTGTCTCATTTTGAGATCCTTCTGAGTGAAAATATACTTCAGACTCTTGTGATCAGTAAAGATCTTGCAAGTCACTCCATACAAATAATGTCTCCAAATCTTCAATGCAAACACAATAGCAGCGAGCTCTAGGTCATGGGTAGGATAATTCGACTCATACGACTTCAACTGACGGAAGCAAACATGATCACCTTCCCATTTTACTGCAGAACATACCCCAATCCATTATTCGAAGCATCACTATACACCTCGAATCCGTCATTTCCATCAGGCAGGGTTAAAACAGGTGCGGAGGTTAAACGCTCCTTCAAAGTCTGAAAGGCTTCATCGCACTTCTCATTTCACTCAAACTTCGACTCTCTCTTCATCAGACTAGTCATTGGCCTTGCTATCTTCGAGAAATCTTTCACAAATCTCCTATAATAGCCAGCTAATCCCATAAAACTTTTTATATCAGACACATTCTTCGGTCTAGGCCACTCACTAACGGCTTGTATCTTCGCAGGATCCACATAAAATCCTTCCTTAGATACATAATGACCCAAAAATGCTACTTTCTCCAATCGGAACTCACACTTAGAGAACTTTGTATACAATTGGTTTTTCCTAAGCGTCTCCAAAACTATCCTCAAATGTTTATCATGCTCTTCTTCACTCTTTGAATAGATCAAAATATCATCAATAAACACTATGACGAACTTATCCAAAAACTCATGGAATATCCTATTCATCACGTCCATGAATATAGCCGGTGCATTGGTCAATCCAAATGGCATCACTGTAAACTCATAGTGACCATAACGCATCCTAAATGCAGTCTTAGTGTAGACACATAATCATGTCTCCCCATTTAAGGATCCAATGATGAAACCTACCGCGGTATTAGTTGGCGCGACCCAACGGAAGAGGAATATAAAGAACCATTCCAAAATTGTGTTTTGAAATGATATTCTAAAGCTCAATTATATGTTCATGATTATTAATTGTATTTTAAGCCCATAAAATGTTTTAAGTCCATTTTAAGAGCCCAATTAAATATTTATTATTTTAATGAATATTTTCATAATGCTTTTATCAAAAATCAGATTTTTAATCCGTAAAGTTCAATTCCCGGATTTTAGGGATAAAAAAGTATCTTCGAAAGACGCGCAGAATCAAAAGCGAATATGCTGGAATATATTGGAATATACGCCGGACGCGGCGGTTGCGCTCAGCGCGCCACGTGCGTCCAGCACATTGGCCAGAACGCGTCAGGCGAGCCAATGAACGCCTGACACGTGGACTTGTGACTCACATAAAGTCTTGCGTCTGACGCAAGTTTTGTGTGAGACGCAATTTTCTTTTCTATCTTTTCAAAAACGCGTCTACAAGTGTTAAAATCTAATTGGGCTGGTCGCGTCAGGCACACCAATGTGCACCTGACGCGTGGCAGTGCGCCTGACGTGTGGCAGTGCGCCTGACGCGTGGCAGTGCGCCTACCACGTAGGCCTGCGCCTGGCGCAGGGCTTGCGTGAGGCGCACGCCTCTCTTTGCCTATAAATACTCCGTGATTTCTTGAATTACGGACAGCTTTTGATTATTATTTTTACGCACGCACAAACTTACGAATACTTCCAAAATACATTTCGAACCACTCAAACACTCAAATACTTTCAATCAATTTCTATTCTTAATCATATTGCGTTCCTGGTTCCACGATTGCTCCGCCTAAAGATCGTTGCGCTCTTCAATCTAAGCCGCATAGGTATAATCCCTGAGGATCCTTGAATAATCAATTATATTTATTGCTTTGAAGTTACTAATAATTTATTTCATGATGTAGATCTTTAAGTAATAATCGTGCCTTTGTACATTCTAATCCCTTTTCTATACTTTCTTTATATTCATATTATATTTATTCTTGCCTTTGTATATTATATGGTTGCTTGACTATTTTATGCATATTATATGATTGTCCTGCTTTATTGCTTTTATCACCCACATGTTATTATTGCTAAACAAGACCTAAAAAACTGTTCTAATATTAATCAGATAATTTGGACAACCTGCTAGGTACCTTGTAATTTGATTGCATAATAACTTGTCACTAAAAAATTAGTCTTTTTATGTGTTTCCTGAAACCAACCTAGACTAATTATTTTTAGGGTGCTTAAAACATTATTTGGTTATTCTATTGCATAAAACTTGTTATGAATCGATATTTAGTAGAGGCCAACTTTGGGCGAATGTGGTTCATTATGACTATATTCGTACCCTCACTGACGGGTCGTTGTATACTCGCCAAATATAACCTAATCTATCCAATATAGGATAAGTATAGGGTCGAAATCCACAAGGAAGTAGGGTTAAGTCAAGAGTTAATTGGCTAACTACAATGAGCTAAATCAATTTTTGGGTTTTTGAGAATTTAACCAAAAATTCTAAAATCTAAATAAACTAAGAGATTTGTAAAGTAAAACGACAAGTAATTAAGCAAAGGAGTTAAGACAAGGATAAAAGAAACTAGGGGATTAGGGAGATTCACCAACACTCAATCCAAGAATCCAAAATCAAAGCCAAGGGGAAAAACAAATGGGGGATCACAAGGGGAAAAATCACGAACATATGAACTCTAATTACTCTCTCGAGCTAATTAGAGGAGCTTGATTAGTCACTCATGACCTATTCTCATGGCATGAGCAACTAATCTAGCCAAATCAAGCACAACATGATTAATCAAGTTTCCCTAAATTAGAAAATACCTATTTTCATGGAAATCCTAATCTAGCAACCAAACTTAGTTTATTCCTAGCTTCATCTCTCAATCCTTCACTAGGAACTCCAAATATGTAAGTTAAGTGGTGATCAAGCACCCAACAAACCAAGTAAAACAAGTTTGATCAACAAGTTCAACCCCAAAAGTTAACCCCCTAACTTAGATCTAAGATCCAAAGAGTAAATGAAGGCTACATCCCTTCCCCTAGTAAGGAACTACTCACACATCATGGAAATAACACAAAACAAAGCTTGAAGTAACTTAATCACCATAACCATGGAGGAAAAGAGGTAAAATGCAAATAATCAACTAATAAAGTAAGATCTAAACAAACCAAGCATGTAATAAGCAAGATCAATGGAAGAAAAGAAGAAAAATAAACAAAAATTACCAACTTTAAGCTTTCATAGATGAAGAATGGAGATCCAAAAGTTTCAAACCTTCACTTTCTCTCTCCTAGGGTTTTGTTCTAGAGTTTGAATGCTAAAAACAAGATTTAATCTCCCTCTAATCTCTAGTTAATAATTGCCTAAGTAAAAATAAGAGGAGTCCCTCTTTTATAGTCACAAGAAATAAATCAGAAAATTACAAAACAGCCCCTGCATTAAGGTAAACAAAATCGCAAAATCGTTTCCGGAAAATGACCCGACCCGGACGGGTGAAATGACCCGAGCACTCGGGTGAGCTGACCCGAGCACTCGGGTCACATGACCCGGGCGGGTCAAAATGCCAGGAACGTGGAGCTTTCCCAAATGAAAGTGACCCGGGCGGGTCGTTGAACCCGAGCCCTCGGGTTGTCAGACCCGAGCCCTCGGGTCAACAGACCCGGGCTGGTCTGCTGAAAAACGCTGCTGGTTTACCTGGCTGGGTTGACCCGGGCGGGTCCACACACCCGGGCCCTCGGGTCAGCCACTTCTTCGCCTTCTTTTCTTCTTTCGAGCTCCTTGGTGCTCCATTTCTTCAACGCTTTGCCTCGGGCTTGTGCATAGACCCTCCAAACGTGCTTCCAAGTCCTGAAATGTAAACAAACACCCAAAGAAAGAGACCAAGGGAGGAAAAATGCACAAAAAGAAAGAAACGGAATGAACTTAGCCTAAATTAGCCTAAAAACTATCACAAAAACTATTAAAAACTAAGCATAATTCAAGCATATAAACCAATCATCAAACTCCCCCAAGCTAGATCTTTGCTTGTCCTCAAGCAATATAGACTAAAACACAAGTAGGAGAAAGAAAACTTATTTGAAAGCAAAATGAAGAAGAAAGAGGAAAGAAAAGAAAATGAAAAGGGAAGGAAGGATAAAGAATTTACACTAACTCATTTTCGTAGGAATCACGATTGCATTTAGCACATGCAACAAGCTCTTTAAACCCCTAGATCGCTCTAAAGGGCGAGTGAGATCTCGCGAGGGTTTCCAAAGAGTTTTCAAACCCACAACTCTAGTTTTCATCAACAATTTATTCAATCAAGTTCAAGAGTAATGCCCAAGTTAACTATCAATGAAATGGTTCACAAGCAAGGATGGAGAGCAACTTTCAAAACAACTAATTTTCAAGTGTACTCATAGGTTATGGGTAGAGAAAACAACTAATCAAGATTGCAAAAGGATACCTAATTAGACCTTTTACTCGCTCATTAGAGAACACCTAGCTATCAAAAAGATTTAGAGCCCTTCAAGTGTTATAGAAGCTCAAATTACTAGTCCACCATCCCTAGACACACAAACAAGCCTTAGACTCCCCTCTACTCAAAACTTTAGAGAAATAGTATTAAGTGTGGGAGGCATCCACAAATTGACCTCTTTTATTGGAATTCTTCTACTCTTTTTGTTTTTCGTTTTTCTTCACTTTTTTCATTTTTCACGCCTTTTTTGACTGTTTTTGCCTTTTTCTTTTTCCCTTATTATGGGAATTCTTGCTATACGAATGTGAAGTTACTCACTAAAGAGAGACATAAGAACTTGTGGCTTTTTGTACCACTTATTACAAACGAAAAGAAGTAAAAACTAAGCTTTTTGTAGAGTTTTGTTTGGGGACATGATGAGCATATCTAAGGACACTAGGGACCGCAAATTTAAAGCTAAATTTATTCAAGCATGAGCAACATAGTCAAGAATCAAGACTAGACATCCAATTGAGCATTCATTGGTTTCACTTTGGTTGATTCTAATGCAATCAAGATTAATCACCTCCTAAAGCACCACAACCCAAGCTCACACTCTTCCAAAAGGAGCCTCTAAACATATACTCAAAATCCAAGCAAGGAATCCACATATATCGTCAACTAGCATCTTCCTTGGGCAAGGAAATCAAAACTTTATTCAAAACTAAAGCTTCTTTTTGTTTTTCTTTGTTTTTCAGATTTTTTTTTTTTCTATTTTTGCTCTTTTTCAAATTTTTAAATAAAAGCTAAAATAAGGAAATAAGGAGAAGGAAAAGGAAGAAAATTGTTTAAACAAATAGGAAAGATGGAATCATGGCACACCACATATTAACAAGCATTGACCCATTCACCAAGCTTAACCACAATCACGAACAACAATTCAATCGAAATAGCAACAAGGGTCTCCTAACGCCTACCCCATCAAGTAAAAACTACCCAAATCATGAAAATACCCCCCCAAGCCAAACCAAACACCGTCCTCGGTGTGAAAGGAAGAACAATCGGGGAGGGGGGTGGGGAGAGACCAACTCAAGGGTCGAGGTCCTCCCCCTCGGGGGGTGGTGGGGGTTGCATATAGGAGGGGTAGGGAGTGCCGGGAGGGACCATGCTGTTATCATGAAAGAATTGCAAGATGGGGGTAAAACTCTCTCGCATCTCTTGTTGGAAGGTGGTTAGTCTTTGTTCAAAACTATCAAATCGTCTATCTATATGGGCATAAATAGGGGCGTAGTCGGGAACATAGGTGGGATGGGGTTGGGGAGGAGGAGGGGGAGGGGCGGAAGAAGAGGAGGCAAGCTCATGGGGATCCCGCCTATGGTAGGTGCGGATCTCCGCGCCTTCCTCCGCGGCTTCCAGGATGAGATAGTTGACTTGCCTCATTTTAATCTCGGTGATGCGGTGATTTGGAAGTTGAATGGAAGGCATTTTACCAATCTTCCAAGTAAAATGTATTCCAGTCACTGAAAACCAACGCGCATCTTGTAGGTGTTGTTGGTTTATTAGGGTCGGTCCTGGGACCTCGGGGGTCTTAGGGCGAACCCTAAAGTGTTCAGCAATGGCGGTAATCAAACCGCCCACAACAATCGACCCACGTCCGAGAGTTTTTGGGGTTCCTACCCTTTGGAGATGGCGGGCAAACATCAAAGGTATGTTCAGCTTTTTCTCATCCCATAGGTAAGAACCTATGATCATAAGTTCCGACTGACTTACCTTCGAGTTATCCTTTCTCCCAAAGATGGTGTTCCCCAAAAACTTGCGGAAGTACCGGATAGCTGGTTGGTGTATGAGTGAGTCATTAGCATTTTTAGCATCGTAACTTTTTCCGTTACTCAACTTACTTCAAACAATCATAAAGGTTGAAAGAAGGTGCGGGAGTGGTGCTCGATTCAATTTGTAATTCAAAAATTTCAGCAAAATCACCAATAGGCATAAAACGAGCAACATTCCCCAACCTAAATGTGAGAACGGCCTCGGCTCCAGTTGAGCACGTAAACCGTTCCTCTCCGGTTATTTCCAAGGAGCTTAAGAATTCAAGTGTTAAGCATTTATAAGTTTTTTTTCTCATCAATAACACTTTTTTCATATTCAATCCGTCAGCTATATTATTTACATCCCCCCGAATCCTCCATAAAGACAACAAGGTCTCATCAACAAAACGGGTAGGGGCGAATTCCTTAGCCTTAAGGGCTTGAAATCTATTAAAATGTTCTAAGCCAGAAAAAACAATGAAAGGAAATTCGGGATCATGAAACTCACCGGGGGCATCATGCCCCGAGACGTTTTCCCTTTGTGGTGGTTGGCTTGAGCTAGCTTGCCCCACTTGTCTACTCCGCTTTGAATTCCTCCCCTCCATGCTTCGAATTACTTGTTGCTCAAAAATTCAAAATCCCGTAACTTAGTGGTGAGGGTGAAAAAAAATGAAATTTTTTTTGTTTGTTTTTTAGTTTTTTATGAGAGAAATGAAGGGGGAATGATGTTTTAGGAAGAATTTGTGAAGAGATTTGAGTGGAAAATGATGAATTTGAGAGTTGTGGTAAAATTTTGAGGAGAGAGAAAATGGTGAAAAATGGTGGAGATGGGGTTTTTGAAGGAGAAAAAGTTAAAATTTGTGGAGGAAAGTTGATGAGGATGAAGATTTGTGAAGGATTTTAAGTTTTTGAGTAGTGAGTGAGTGATTTGAGTGAGATTTAGATGGTTAGGGTTTGGAGTTTGAAGGTGGTTAGGGAGAGTTGAGAGGTTGAAGATGAAGAAGGAGTAAAGAGAATTAAGGAGAGTGAGGAAATCAATCCCCTCTTCTCTTTTTTTTTTTTTCGCGGCTGACACACCGACCCGGGCGGGTCACCACACCCGAGGCCTCGGGTCGCCACCAGCTCAGCTCCTCTTCCCTTTTTTTTTTTTAAACCAAGCAACCGACCCGGGCGGGTCACCACACCCGAGGCCTCGGGTCGAGTGACCCGGGCGGATTTTCCTTGACCCGGGCGGGTCCACTTGGCAGTTACGTTTTTGCAACCATCTCTTCGTCGACCCGGGCGGGTCATATGACCCGGGCCCTCGGGTCAGCTCTGAATTGCTTCTTTTTTCGTTTGTTCTTCACCTTCCTTTGCTCCAAAATTCTCCTAAGCAAACTTAAATATACTCAAATCACAAAATCACCATAACAAGCATTTCAAATGCCATAATAATATGTGGTAATCCATTTTTCCAAGTAAATCAAAACTAAAAGAAGAAAAAGAAATAGAAGTAAGTGAGAAAAACGGGTTGACTACCATAAATCTTCAATCATTAGGAGGGGAGTAATCCTCAAGTGCAATAGAGTAAGCTTCTTGAATTGGCGCACCATCATAGTATAGCTTGAGTCTTTGCCCGTTCACCTTGAAACACCCTTTTGCATCATTGCAAATCTCAACCGCACCATGTGGGGATACTTGATGCACGGTGAATGGACCACTCCACCTTGATTTGAGCTTGCCCGAAAATAGCCTCAACCTCGAATTGAACAAAAGGACTTTGTCACCAACTTTGAATTCCCTTTTCATGATTCGTTGATCATGCCAAGCCTTTGTTCTCTCTTTGTACACCCGGGAGCTCTCATAGGCGTCCCTCCTAAGCTCCTCAAGCTCATGAACGTCAAGCATCCTTCTTTCACCCGAAGCTTGAAGGTCAAAGTTCAAAGCCTTGATGGCCCAATAAGCCTTGTGCTCCAATTCTACGGGCAAATGACACGATTTTCCATAGACAAGCTTGTAAGGTGTCATGCCAATAGGGGTTTTGTAGGCCGTGCAATAGGCCCACAATGCATCGTCCAACTTGGACGACCAATCCTTTCGAGATCGATTTACCGTCTTCTCCAAAATGAGCTTGACCTCTCTATTAGATATCTCCGCTTGACCACTAGATTGAGGGTGGTAAGAGAGACCCATTTTGTGATGCACCCCATATTTAGCAAGAAGGGCCTTGAATGATTTCTTTGCAAAGTGCGATCCCCTATCACTAATGATGGCTCTTGGAACTCCGAAACGGGGGAAGATCACCTTCTTAAATAGCTTGACCACTACCTTGGCATCATTTGTAGGGGAAGCGATTGCTTCAACCCATTTAGAAACGTAATCAACCGCTACCAAGATGTAACGATTACCAAGGGAGGAGGGAAATGGGCCCATGAAATCAATCCCCCAAACATCAAAAACTTCCAACTCCAAGATGCTTGTAAGGGGTAGTTCATGCCTTTTTGAGATATTTCCAACTCTTCGACACCGATCACAAGCCTTGACAAAGCCCCAAACATCCTTGAACATACTTGGCCAAAATAGACCACATTGTAAAATCTTTGCCACGGTCTTGTCGGCTCCCATATGACCACCACATGGGGATGAATGGCACATCCCTATTACATTCTCGATCTCATCATCCGGGAGACACCTTCGGTAAATACCATCCACCCCCCTCTTGAACAAGTATGGGTCCTCCCATACATAGTGCTTGGCCTCATGCATGAACCTCCGCTTTTGTTGATAGTTAAGGTCATCCGGAATGACTCCACTAGCATGAAAATTAGCAAAATCCGCGAACCAAGGAGCATACATGGCCTTAATGGCATAGAGGAAATCATCTTGGAGAGAATCATTGATGGGAGGGTCTAGGTCATGTGAATCATCCATAGGAAGGCGAGAGAGGTGTTCGGCAACCGAATTTTCGGTGCCCTTCTTGTCTTTGATCTCAATATCAAACTCTTGTAGGAGAAGGATCCACCTAATCAAACGAGGGTTGGCATCCTTCTTAGTCATGAGATACTTGATAGCCGCATGATCCGTGTACACCACCACTTTGGAGCACACAAGATATGACCGGAACTTGTCAAAAGCAAACACGATTGCTAAGAGTTCCTTCTCCGTGGTGGCATAGTTCCTTTGAGCGGAATCAAGCGTCTTGCTTGCATAGTAGATCACATGGAGCTTTCCTTCTTTTCTTTGCCCTAAAACGGCTCCCACTCGCGCTATCACTAGCATCACACATTAGTTCAAAAGGCAAGCTCCAATCCGAGCTTGCACTATAGGAGCGGAAATTAGAGCCTTTTTTTAGAGTTTCAAAAGCATGCATGCAATCGTTGTCAAATTTGAACTCAATGTCTTTTTGAAGTAAATTGGATATGGGCTTTGAGATTTTTGAGAAATCTTTGATAAAACGGCGATAGAAGCCCGCATGCCCAAGAAAAGATCTCACTCCCTTCACCGAAGTTGGGGGAGGCAATTTCTCAATAACCTCAATTTTAGCCCTATCCACCTCAATCCCTTTTTGAGATATCTTATGACCGAGGACTATGCCATCTTCAACCATAAAATGACATTTTTCCCAATTAAGAACAAGATTCATCTTTTGACATCTCTCTAAAACCTTTTGAAGGTTGGAGAGACAAATGTCAAATGATGAACCTACCACGGAGAAGTCATCCATGAAAACCTCTATGGTTGATTCAAGCATGTCCGAAAAAATGGCGGTCATACACCTTTGGAAGGTAGAAGGAGCATTACACAATCCAAATGGCATCCTTCGATAAGCGAAGGTGCCAAATGGACATGTGAATGTTGTCTTCTCTTGGTCATCGGGGTGAATGGGAATTTGAAAGAACCCCGAATAACCATCCAAAAAGCAAAAATGGGTATGACCCGCCAATCTTTCAAGCATTTGGTCAATAAAAGGGAGGGGAAAGTGGTCCTTCCGGGTGGCTTTATTCAACTTACGATAATCAATGCACATGCGCCACCCGGTGACCGATCTTGTGGAGATAAGCTCACCTTTGTCATTCTTGATGACGGTCATTCCTCCCTTTTTTGGGACAACTTGAACGGGGCTAACCCACCTACTATCCGAGATAGGGTAGATTATCCCCGCCTCAAGGAGTTTCAAAACTTCTTTTTTTACCACCTCCTTCATGTTAGGATTTAGCCTTCTTTGAGGCTCAATAGAGGAGGTTTGACCATCATCCAAATGAATTCGATGCATACACAAAGTGGGACTTAGACCCTTGAGATCATCAATTGTATACCCAATGGCACTTCGATGTAGTTTTAGAACACAAAGAAGTTTGTCAAGAGAAGGACCATTGAGTGTAGAATTGACAATCACGGGGTAAGTCTCGTTATCTCCAAGAAAAACATACTTCAAAGAAGGGGGAAGGGGTTTCAACTCACATGTAGGAGGAGGCGTGGTCCTCTCCTCTTTTTTCAATGAAGCTTCTATAATCTCAAAGCTCGAATTAGGAGGTAGGTAGATTGGTGCTTTGTCCATTGCCTTTTTGAGATGCCAAGCTTCACTTTCTTGCTCTTGATTTTCCCCTAGTAGCACATCCTCAAGAGGATCCCTTGCTTCAACTAAAGCCCTTAGGCTTAACACTTCTTGCTCAAGGATGACGATCCGATGCACTTCTTCCATAATAGGCGCTTTCATGCTCTTATTGAAAGCAAACTCCATCTTCTCATCACCAACCCTCAATGTCATTACATCTCTTTTCATGTCAACTAGCACTCCGGCCGTTTTCAAGAAAGGCCTTCCCAAAATAAGAGGGAATTGGGAGTCTTCTTCCATTTCCATCACTACAAAGTCACAAGGGATGAAGACTCTCCCAACTTGCACCGGAACATCCTCCAATTCTCCAACGGGCACCTTAACCGAGTGATCCGCTAGTTGTATCACCCTTCTTGTTGGCTTAAGCTCAAAGTTGAGCTTCTTTGCAATGGAGAGTGGCATTAGGCTTACACTAGCCCCAAGATCGGTCAATGCTCTCTTTGGCTCCAAATCTCCAATTCTCAATGGTATGGAGAAAGACCCCGGATCTTCAAGCTTTTTGGGGAGCTTGTTTTGGAGGACCGCACTAACTTCGGCGGTGAGAGCAATGGTGGAACTTTCTTCAAGTTTGGACTTGTTAGAAAGAAGTTCCTTTAGAAATTTGGCATAGGTGGGTATTTGAGCCATAGCTTGGAGAAATGGGATGTGAACTTGCAAACCCTTCATTACCTCAAGGAACTTGACAAATTTATCATTGAAGTGCTTCTTTGCTAACCTTTGAGGATATGGGACCGGAGGAGTGTAGCTCTTCATTGGAGGAGGCTCGTTGCTTGATGTTTCGTGTTTAACGACTATGGGAGTACCATCCTCATGAATGTCTTCCACAACGACATTTTCAATCTCTTTATCAACTTCACTATCCACATTCTCACTCTCATTGGAGGGGTTAGCGTCATCAAGTGTGGGCATCTTAGGACCCTCATAGTGAGCCCCGGATCTCAAAGTGATTGCTTTAGCTTGCTCTCGGATAATGGGTTGGCTAGGAAGTTGTGTGGAAGAGTTTGAAGGGTTATTGCTCACTTGTTGAGCGACTTGGGCAAGTTGGGTTTCAATGATCTTATTGTGGGCATTCATTTGTTGGAGGGAGGTGTGTATGTCTCCAAACTTCCTATTATTCTCGGCATTGGTTTTTGTTTGTTGAGCTAAGAAAAGTTGGAGAGTGGATTCAAGGGAGGATTATTTTGGTTGATTTGGTTCAAAGGGAGCTCTAGGGGGTGGTTGTGTGAATGTTTGTTGGGGGTTATGGAATCCGGGTGGTCTAGCTTGGTAAGGTTGGGGTGGTTGAGGGTTCTTCCATCCTCCACTCACATTGTTATTCCATCTCCCTTGGTTGTTGAAGTTAGGATTTCCCTCACCCCTAGTATTCACCCAAGCAACGTGGTCCATAGACCCACCACAATAAGAGCTAGCGTGGTCCGACCCACCAAAAATCTCACAAGAAAAAGCTTGAGAAGTACCTTGGCTAGGAGATGCCAAGCTTACCTTTTCCAATTTCTTTGCAATGGTATCAAGTTTTGCATTGATATGGTCAATGGCATCAAGATCATACTTGCCTTTGCTTGCACTTTTCTTGCTTGCGGTTCTAGTAGAATTTCCCCAAGAGTAGTGTCGTACTACCTCTTCAATTGTAGGCTCAATATTGTCAACCGGAAGCTTTGTTAGTTGGCCTCCCGCACCCGAATCAAGGCTTGCACGGGTCATAGGAAGGAGACCACCATAGAAACTTTGCATAAGCATCCATTGACTATAACCATGGTGAGGACAAGATCTTCGAAGATCCTTGAACCTATCCCAAGCTCCATACAATGTCTCATCCTCCTCTTGAGAGAAATTAGCTATCTTCCTCCTAGCTTCGGAGGTCTTCTCTTGAGAATAGAACTCATCCACAAAAGCCGTGGTAACTTGTGCCCATGTTGTCAAAGAGTCTTCCGGAATATATTGCAACCATTTCTTAGCCTTGCCCACAAGAGAGAAATGAAATAGGTTGAGCCTCACAAACTCTTGACTCACATTGTTTTGCTTCACCGTGGCACATAGCTCCAAGAAGTTAGCCAAATGCTCAAGAGGGCACTCATGAGTCATACCCCCATAGGGCTCTTGTTTGATCATGCGAATCAAATGCGGAGAAAATTCAAAGTTGGCGGTAGTAGTTGGGCGGCGAATACCACTTTTGAGTTCAAATGCCTCGGGATGCCCAAAATCCCGTAATGCTCTAGGAGCCTCATCGCCCATAATGCTAGAAGTAGTGGAGATAGAAGACTCTTGCTCAAAACCCGGTTGTTGAACACCCGGTTGGACCGTAGGTTCCCTAAAGATTCTCCTTAATTGCCTCAAAGTATTTTCAAGGTTATGATCGATGGGGATGGTTGGATCGCCCCTCAATCTCCGTGACATGCAACCAACAAAGCTAAGGAGAATATTAGTAAAAACAACCAAGAGGTAAACACACCAAAATAAAGAAAAAGGCAATTTAGTCTCAAAATTAACCAATTAGCTAATGTTAACCGCTACTTCCCCGGCAACGGCGCCAAAATTTGACGGGTCGTTGTATACTCGCCAAATATAACCTAATCTATCCAATATAGGATAAGTATAGGGTCGAAATCCACAAGGAAGTAGGGTTAAGTCAATAGTTAATTGGCTAACTACAATGAGCTAAATCAATTTTTGGGTTATTGAGAATTTAACAAAAATTCTAAAATCTAAATAAACTAAGAGATTTGTAAAGTAAATCGACAAGTAATTAAGCAAAGGAGTTAAGACAAGGATAAAAGAAACTAGGGGATTAGGGGGATTCACCAACACTCAATCCAAGAATCCAAAATCAAAGCCAAGGGGAAAAACAAATGGGGGATCACAAGGGGAAAAATCACGAACATATGAACTCTAATTACTCTCTCGAGCTAATTAGAGGAGCTTGATTAGTCACTCATGACCTATTCTCATGGCATGAGCAACTAATCTAGCCAAATCAAGCACAACATGATTAATCAAGTTTCCCTAAATTAGAAAATACCTATCTTCATGGAAATCCTAATCTAGCAACCAAACTTAGTTTATTCCTAGCTTCATCTCTCAATCCTTCACTAGGAACTCCAAATATGTAAGTTAAGTGGTGATCAAGCACCCAACAAACCAAGTAAAACAAGTTTGATCAACAAGTTCAACCCCAAAAGTTAACCCCCTAACTTAGATCTAAGATCCAAAGAGTAAATGAAGGCTACATCCCTTCCCCTAGTAAGGAACTACTCACACATCATGGAAATAACACAAAACAAAGCTTGAAGTAACTTAATCACCATAACCATGGAGGAAAAGAGGTAAAATGCAAATAATCAACTAATAAAGTAAGATCTAAACAAACCAAGCATGTAATAAGCAAGATCAATGGAAGAAAAGAAGAAAAATAAACAAAAATTACCAACTTTAAGCTTTCATAGATGAAGAATGGAGATCCAAAAGTTTCAAACCTTCACTTTCTCTCTCCTAGGGTTTTGTTCTAGAGTTTGAATGCTAAAAACAAGATTTAATCTCCCTCTAATCTCTAGTTAATAATTGCCTAAGTAAAAATAAGAGGAGTCCCTCTTTTATAGTCACAAGAAATAAATCAGAAAATTACAAAACAGCCCCTGCATTAAGGTAAACAAAATCGCAAAATCGTTTCCGGAAAATGACCCGACCCGGACGGGTGAAATGACCCGAGCACTCGGGTGAGCTGTAACACCCCAGAATTTCAAAGACGGAAGAGAAAGAAATAATAATAATATTAATAGGACGATGGCGGAAACATCGTCTTCTGGGAATGTCACTACTACAAGAATAGTGTTTAAATAACTAAGTGATAAAAAACAAACATCAATAAATACTATAAGTAAATTAATTACTTTTAAAATCGAAATGAGAAAACTATCTCAAACTAAAGAGAAGTCTAGAACTAAAACCCCTAATAGATTATTTCTCGCATCTCAACCCGAGCCCAAAATCAAAGAAAATCCCCATCAACAAAACCTGCAAAATATACAACAAATATCCACAATCAGTGGGGAGTAACTAGCAGTTCTCCCAGAACAATAGCAATCAAAGCACGATTCAGAAGAAGATTATTAAGAAAGGAATAACATGCAATCATTACATCAATAGCATGCACATAGAAATCATAAAGCTATAGATGAAACAAGTGATCATCAACAATAAGTAAACATGATAGAGTGAGTGACATAATTCTAATGTATATAAATAATAATAAATCAAGAATTCAACAAGTTATTGAGTCAGAAACCGAACGCCAGTGATTCGCAAATCACTTCCTAAGGTTTGTCAGATCGCAATCTCCAGGTCAGTCTATGGGCTTACGTTCCCCACTGCCTGTGTCTAAGAATGGCCAAACTCCCGATGCAGGGTAGAACACGCAGAACTCCCTGACTCTCGGACGACAACAATTAACCCAGGTGTACCCCTAGTTCGCAAACCAGGTGGTTGGCATGTTCTTAACCGGGGACTACATCTATCCCACCGGATATTCTTATCTCAAAATACAATCATGCATACAAACTAAGTATCATTCATCAAAAATATTCATCAAAAAGGGGATGCCACCCGGCCTTATACCCACAGTTCATCAAACAGTTCTTCATAATTCCTCAAAATAAATCACTTATACAATAATCAACAAATAACTCTCACAATAACACTTGAACATTCCCAAACATCATCAATGACAATATACTGGTTTTTACAGCAACTACACTCAATCACAAATACATCACCAATTAACTCTAAATCATATTCATTAAAAGAGTAATAACAATTAAATCATTTTATTCCATAAATCAAACCTAAACATGTGGTTACCGAAATGATGCATACTGTATACTACTTAAAATCAGCAACCCAGAATATATTAAATTATAAATTATATCTGATTTACAAGCCTTCAAACAATTTAAAAGTGTATCCTCAATTTCATCACAAAAACACCATGATAATTATGAAACTAACAAATTCGAGCATTAAAATCACACAAAAATTATCATATAACCCTAATAGCTCTACTGACATGGTACAATTTTTATTTATAATTTTCGGACTCAAAAAGTATTTTTAACAGTTAATATACAGATTCCTCAAATAAGCCATTATAATAATTAAAAATATAAAAAGACGCAAAAAAATTACCAAAAATTCACATAACATGTAAAAACTCACGAAAATACATATTATTCAAACAAATTAATTTTCTACCTATACAAATAATTTTCATGAATTATATACTGACAGAACAGAAATTACAAAAACAGATATATCAATTAATTAAAACAGTAAACAGTAGATAAAAATTATTCTAAGGCATGGAATACATTATACGCATGTTACATGATCTGAGAAAAATGATTTCATCAATTTCAACAGTCGATCAATAATTATTATGAAATTTAGCCAAAAACGCACAAAATACTAATTAAATCAAATAAATATTAAAAATCATGCAAAAAAAATTATTTTTCTCTACACAGTATTCACATAGCATGTGTCACGTATGTTCATGTAAAATTTCGTCAAAAATCTCATTCAAAAAGTATTTTAGATAATTCCTAACGTATTAATCTAATACCGAATACTACTCTAATCACTATGATTCTAGGATAAAAACTAGTTACCTGGATCGTCGGAGGCGAGCTGAAAACTTCTGGAAATCCCCACAATAGGCGTGTGACCCTCTTCTTCTTCAAATTCCAAGTACCAAGTATAAGAAAAAAGCCACAAAAACAATTCACGAACAATTATCAAAGAGAAGAAATGAAGAAAATTTGAGAGAATGAAAATGGTGATGATGGCCGAAAATATGGAGAATGGCAGCCAAAGGATTCTGATTTTCTAATCATAATTTGAAGTGAATTAAGAGGTTTAATGAGGTTTTAATTAAAGAAATCATTAAGGGGGGGTTATGGGGGTTATAAGGCATCAAAGAGTCTTAAGGAAAACAAAAGAGAAAAGAAAAGGAGAAGGCTCTCCTATCACTTCACTTGACCGGCTGCCCCAAGCCCAAAACCCACACAAAACTTTCGGCCCAAATTCAACAACGATCCATGCTCCGAAAACCCGCTACGCGATAAAACGATTAATTCCTAAATCGCGCCTAAACTTTGAAAATACTTAATAATAAAAATAATTCTAATAAATTATATTATAAATATAAATATAATGCACACATTAACACACCATATAATAAAATAATAATTCGGCTCCCAAATTATAAAGAATAAAAAATCATTGATCTAGAGAAAATAATAAATTATTTATTTTTTTACGAAAAGAATATCATTTTAAAATAAACTAACACCAAAAATAAAGAGTGAAAATTACGGGGTGTTACAGAGCTGACCCGAGCACTCGGGTCACATGACCCGGGCGGGTCAAAATGCCAGGAACGTGGAGCTTTCCCAAATGAAAGCGACCCGGACGGGTCGTTGAACCCGAGCCCTCGGGTTGTCAGACCCGAGCCCTCGGGTCAACAGACCCGGGAGGGTCTGCTGAAAAACGCTGCTGGTTTACCTGGCTGGGCTGACCCGGGCGGGTCCACACACCCGGGCCTTTGGTCAGCCACTTCTTCGCCTTCTTTTCTTCTTTCGAGCTCCTTGGTGCTCCATTTCTTCAACGCTTTGCCTCGGGCTTGTGCATAGACCCTCCAAACGTGCTTCCAAGTCCTGAAATGTAAACAAACACCCAAAGAAAGAGAGCAAGGGAGGAAAAATGCACAAAAAGAAAGAAACGGAATGAACTTAGCCTAAATTAGCCTAAAAACTATCACAAAAACTATTAAAAACTAAGCATAATTCAAGCATATAAACCAATCATCACTCACCCCCGAACTCAATCTTTGGTTCATTTTGACCATCTATGAAGTCAGGACGGAGAAATCTACATTGGATAATTTGTCCCTACGGTTTCCCATATCCAATTAGGTTTATGATTCTTCCTAAAAAGAATTGTTGGCGACTTCAAAACAATTTTCAATAAAACCTTAACAATGGGGTAGTCAAATCAAATACGCGCTCACACCGTGTAGGCGAAATCAAAACACGCCTACACTTAGGTATGTCCTTATCGGCTACCTTCAATTGATCCGATCTTCGAGAACACACTTGCTCCATTCAACTGATCGAATAGGTCATCTATCCCACGAAAAGGATACTTATTCTTAATTGTCACATTGTTCAACTCCCTATAATCAATGCACAACCTCATACTTCCATCTTTCTTCTTCACAAGTAGCACAGGTGCTCCCCAAGGTGACACACTAGGCCTAATATATTATAACCCTTCTCCAACAATTCTTGCAATTGCATCTTCAACTCGCTCATCTCAGTTTGTGCCATTCTGTACGGTGCCTTCGAAATAGGTGCAGTACCAGGAACTAAGTATATGGTAAACTCAACGGCTCTCTTAGGTGGCATACCAGCAATCTCATTTGGAAACACATCCAAAAACTCATTCACAATCGGTACATCCCAATCCTTAACTCAACTTCTTTGCTCACATCTCGCACACTATAGAAGAACAACGCATACCCCTTCTTTATTAACTTCTTTACTTGCATTGCGGAAATGATCCCAAAATTCATAGGTTTCCCAAATCGTCGATATGAAGTTGACTTTCCTAAAGGACTCTTCAATACTACCTTATGAGCTTCACAATCTATCTTGGCCTTGTAGGAACCTAACCTGTTCATTCCCAAAATAACGTCTAGATCTCCCAAATTGAATTCTATAAGATTCGAAAGAAAAACACACTCTCCTATCTTTAAAGGTAAGTCTTTATACATCTTAGTACACCTTATAATTTCTCCAGTAGATATACTTATGGGTAAGTCAATCACTTCGTAGTTTACCAACCCCAAACTCTTTACGATGGACGAAGAAATAAATGAATAGGTCGCTCCAGAATCAAATAACGCTTTAATTAACTATAACGAAGTTAATAAAAAAAGTACCAGAAACTACATCGACAGACTTTTTAGATTCATTGCGACTCATCACGAACAGCTTCCCTGGAGCTTTGCTCTGGTTGTTGTTGTTGTTGTTGCCCTTCCCATTAACAGGCTTTTTGTAGCTTCCTTGACCATTCTGCGATCCCATTACCATTCTTTTCTCTCTTCTGCTTGGTGAAACACTCGAATTCCCTATGCCCCTTCTTCTGGCAGTAATGACAAGTCACTAGCTCTCCTTTGCAGTCTTTACCAGGATGATTTTTGTTACACCTCTTGCAATTGTAACTCCTCTCAGACTGAGCCTTACCATTAAAACCTTAGCCGCTTCGCCCTTGGAAATTTCCATTCCCATTCCTATTTCTCTTAAAACTTCCTTGATTTCCACTAGCATTGAAATCCTTCCTTTTCTCACCTATCACAGCATTCTTCTTATCACGCCTTGATTGTAGTCCATAAATATAAGCAGCTCTCCCATAAACAATATCAAGGGACGTAAAGGTCTCACCTCCTAATCCCAATTGAATCTCTTCAGTCAGTCCTTGCTCAAACCTCTGAGCTTTCAGTTCTTCGGTCGCTACAACCTCAGGTGCAAATCTAGACAACGCTATGAACTTGTTGTAATACTCAGAAATAGTCATACTCCCCATCCTAATATTTATGATCTCTTTTGAGCCTTTTGCTTCCTCATAAATACACGATAAAAATTTCCTCTCAATGCGGTAGTAAAAGAGTTCCAATTGAAACCTTCCTCGGCACTAATCCTATTCCCATTCTCCTTCCACCATAAATCGGCTTCATCTTTCAAGTACATCACGGCTTGACCCACTTTGATCGCCTCGGGGCAATTCCACGCCCCAAATATCTTGTCAAACTCTCTAATCCTGCTTTCTAAAAACGTAGGGTCAGCCTGTCCCTTAAAGAATGGCGGCTTAATCTTAGCTAACTTTTCGAACATGTTCCCCGCAGGATCAGGACGCTCTGTCCTTTCTTGAGTTAATCTCTCAGCCAAAAGGCCGATAGCAGAAGCTAAAGCGACATCGTTGTTTGACATTCTACTTCGTGACCTGAAATTTAACGTAGGTCTATTTTAGGTTGCGATTCACAACTACTTGCCATTCACTAAGAAGGCATCAAATTGATTTGATCATACAAGATCGCATCAAAATAAAATTCAATGGAATTATAATAGCGCTAAGTTCATCACTATAAACCATACACAATCATGTATTCACTTATTTATAATTATTCACATCAATAATCACATAAGGATCAAACAAAATAAATCACAATAACTAAATAAAATATTTCCCATTTGCGAACTAAACTAAATTCTTGCTCAACTCGAATAACTAAATAATTAGTTTTATTCCTCAAAAACAATAACAATAATATTCTTCTAATCCATAAATTATCATACTTAATTCGTTAACAAAGTAAAGATACTAAAAGAAAAATTAAACTATTGTAGCTTAGCTACTTATTCAACTAAATTAATCTCAGAACATGAATAAATAACTCTATGGAGTAAAATAATCATTCCTATCCTTATCTTCCTTGTACTTATCTGGAGTAAATATCTCATCTTCAAAATCTTCAATGTCTTCAATAACACAATGATAATTTGGCTTTTCAGCCCTAGTCGACCTTTTAATTCTTTTGGGTTGAGGTTCATCTTCCTCCAACTCTGCATCACTATCACTATCCAGATAAGCTCTCCAAGTAGCGGCATAAATATCATTTCGGGTTTGACCCCTAGCATGGTCAAATTCTCGAATTACTTCATCATCGCTATCAGGGATACCTATCTTCAAGATGCGTCGCATATCAAGGTCTAGACTGGTATAGATCTCACTGTCAGACTCCACGTCAGACTCATCATCACTAATCACAGTAGGGTTGGAGTAGCTTCCCACTCGGTCAGCTTCACTATCAGTCATGCCTAAGGTCCATTTACGGTTGAACACAACATCTATAATAAACAATACTCTCACTTAGTTTATACCCCCAACAATAAATAATAAGCAAATAACTAAATAATTTAAAGCCATGAATAACATCAAACAGCTAAGCAGGGAAGAAAAACACTGAAGATGTATTCAGGCAAATAAGCATTAAACAACACTTCAGACGAGTAGGCACTGAACAGACATTCAGACTAAAAATAACTGAACAGACTAACAACAGCTGAACAGACCAAAATAACTGAATGGACTAAACAGAACATTTAAATGCAGACATATAATATTTTCATCCTATATCATATAATACTACTTTGTAACACCCCGACAATTCTCTTTTTTATGTCTGCATTTATTTTATGTCTGCATTTAAATGTTAGTCCGTTCAGTTATTTTAGTCTGTCCAGTTGTTGTTAGTTTGTTGAGTTATTTTTAGTCTGTATGTCTGTTCAGTGCCTACTCGTCTGAAGTGTTGTTTAATGCTTATTTTCCTGAATACATGTTCAGTGTTTTTCTTCCCTGCTTAGCTGTTTGATGTTATTCCTGACTTTAAATTATTTATTTATTTGAATTTATTGTTGGAGTCATACGCTAAGTGAGAGTATTATTTATTATAGATGTCGTGTTCAACCGTAAATGGACCCTTAGGCATGACTGATAGTGAAGCTGATCGAGTGGGAAGCTACTCCAACCCTATTGTGATTAGTGACGATGAGTCTGACGTGGAGTCTGACAGTGAGAGCTATACCAGTCTAGACCTTGATATGTGACGCATCTTGAAGATAGGTGTCCCTGATAGCGATGATGAAGTAATTCGAGAATTTAACCATGCTATGGGACAAACCCGAAAGGATATTTATGCCGCTACTTGGAGAGCTTATCTGGATAGTGATAGTGATACATAGTTGGAGGAAGATGAACCTCAACCCAAAAGAATTAAAAGGTCGACTAGGGCTGAAAAGCCAAATTATCATTGTGTTATTGAAGACATTGAAGATTTTGAAGATGAGATATTTACTCCAGATAAGTACAAGGAAGATTAGGATAGGAATGATGATGTTACTCCATAGAGTTATTTATTCATGTTCTGAGATTAATTTAGTTGAATAAGTAGCTAAGCTACAATAGTTTAATTTTTTCTTATAGTATCTTTACTTTGTTAACGAATAAGTATGATAATTTATGGATTGGAGAAATATATTATTATTGTTTTTGAGGAATAAAAGTAATTATTTAGTTATTCGAGTTGAGCAAGAATTTAGTTTAGTTCGCGAATGGGAAATATTTTATTTAGTTATTGTGATTGATTTTGTTTGATCCTTATGTGATTATTGATGTGAATAATTATAAATAAGTGAATACATTATTGTGTATGGTTTATAGGGATGAACTTAGCGTTATTATAATTCCATTGAATTTTATTTTGATGCGATCTTGTATCATCAAATTAATTTGATGCCTTCGTAGTGAATGGCAAGTAGTTGTGAATCGAAACCTAAAGTAGTTGTAATTTGATGCTATCCGTCTTTTGGCTGACATAGATTAACTCAAGGAAGGAGAATGGGAATAGGATTAGTGCTGAGGAAGGTTTCAATTAGGATTCTTTTACTACTGCGTTGAGAGGAAAGTTTTACCCTGCCTTTATGAGGAAGCAAAAGGTTCAAGAGTTCATAAACCTTAGGATGGGGAGTATGAATATTTCTGAGTATTACAGAAGTTCATAGCGTTGTCTAGATTTACACCTCGAGGTCAGAGCGACCAAAGAACCGAAAGCTCAGAGGTTTGAGCAAGGACTGACTGAAGAGATTCAATTGGGATTAGGAGGTGAGACCTTTACGTCCCTAGATATTATTTATGAGAGAGTTACCCATATTTATGGACTACAATCAAGGCGTGATAAGAAGAGTGTTGTGATAGGTGAGAAAAGAACGGATTTCAATGCTAGTGGAAATCAAGGAAGTTTTAAGAGAAATAGGAATGGGAATGGAAATTTCCAAGGGAGAAGTGGCCAAGGTTTTAATGGTAAGGCTCAGTCTGAGAGGAGTTACAATTGCAAGAGGTGTAACAAAAATCATAATCCTGGAAAAGACTGCAAAGGAGAGCTAGTGACTTGTCATTACTGCCAGAAGAAGGGGCATAGGGAATTCGAGTATTTCACCAAGCAGAAGTGAGAAAAAAATTGTAATGGACAGGCCCGTAGCTGGGGGTGTGCAAAGTGCCCCTTTGCACAGGGCCCCCAGCCCAAAAAAAAATTTGGTTTAATTTGAAGGGCCCCCATTTAAGTTTGGTGGTTTGTAAATCAGTAAATGCTAAATGGAACAGTCTTTCCTCCCTCGAAACTCACGCAATAATTACGCTACTCTCATCATCTCCTTCCTTAATCTCCTCCCTCGTAACTATTCACACGGTATTCATGAACCAGTCTTTCAAACTTCTTCTGTTATTCATCAATTCTTTCTCGAAAATTTTCGGCTGTTCATCAATTTTCTCTATTATCTATGGAAAGTTGGGTTTTTTTTCTCTCTCTAACGGGAAAAAAATTATCTTTACCCAATTTGAGATTGTCATTCATTATCAATGGCAAGCAACAATTAATGTTAATTTCTCCCGATTTCTTCTTATCAAACGACTAATTTTTGAGCGGCCTATATAAAGGAGTAATCTTCATAATTCCTCAAAATAAATCACTTATACAATAATCAACAAATAACTCTCACAATAACACTTGAACATTCCCAAACATCATCAATGACAATATACTGGTTTTTACAGCAACTACACTCAATCACAAATACATCACCAATTAACTCTAAATCATATTCATTAAAAGAGTAATAACAATTAAATCATTTTATTCCATAAATCAAACCTAAACATGTGGTTACCGAAATGATGCATACTGTATACTACTTAAAATCAGCAACCCAGAATATATTAAATTATAAATTATATCTGATTTACAAGCCTTCAAACAATTTAAAAGTGTATCCTCAATTTCATCACAAAAACACCATGATAATTATGAAACTAACAAATTCGAGCATTAAAATCACACAAAAATTATCATATAACCCTAATAGCTCTACTGACATGGTACAATTTTTATTTATAATTTTCGGACTCAAAAAGTATTTTTAACAGTTAATATACAGATTCCTCAAATAAGCCATTATAATAATTAAAAATATAAAAAGACGCAAAAAAATTACCAAAAATTCACATAACATGTAAAAACTCACGAAAATACATATTATTCAAACAAATTAATTTTCTACCTATACAAATAATTTTCATGAATTATATACTGACAGAACAGAAATTACAAAAACAGATATATCAATTAATTAAAACAGTAAACAGTAGATAAAAATTATTCTAAGGCATGGAATACATTATACGCATGTTACATGATCTGAGAAAAATGATTTCATCAATTTCAACAGTCGATCAATAATTATTATGAAATTTAGCCAAAAACGCACAAAATACTAATTAAATCAAATAAATATTAAAAATCATGCAAAAAAAATTATTTTTCTCTACACAGTATTCACATAGCATGTGTCACGTATGTTCATGTAAAATTTCGTCAAAAATCTCATTCAAAAAGTATTTTAGATAATTCCTAACGTATTAATCTAATACCGAATACTACTCTAATCACTATGATTCTAGGATAAAAACTAGTTACCTGGATCGTCGGAGGCGAGCTGAAAACTTCTGGAAATCCCCACAATAGGCGTGTGACCCTCTTCTTCTTCAAATTCCAAGTACCAAGTATAAGAAAAAAGCCACAAAAACAATTCACGAACAATTATCAAAGAGAAGAAATGAAGAAAATTTGAGAGAATGAAAATGGTGATGATGGCCGAAAATATGGAGAATGGCAGCCAAAGGATTCTGATTTTCTAATCATAATTTGAAGTGAATTAAGAGGTTTAATGAGGTTTTAATTAAAGAAATCATTAAGGGGGGGTTATGGGGGTTATAAGGCATCAAAGAGTCTTAAGGAAAACAAAAGAGAAAAGAAAAGGAGAAGGCTCTCCTATCACTTCACTTGACCGGCTGCCCCAAGCCCAAAACCCACACAAAACTTTCGGCCCAAATTCAACAACGATCCATGCTCCGAAAACCCGCTACGCGATAAAACGATTAATTCCTAAATCGCGCCTAAACTTTGAAAATACTTAATAATAAAAATAATTCTAATAAATTATATTATAAATATAAATATAATGCACACATTAACACACCATATAATAAAATAATAATTCGGCTCCCAAATTATAAAGAATAAAAAATCATTGATCTAGAGAAAATAATAAATTATTTATTTTTTTACGAAAAGAATATCATTTTAAAATAAACTAACACCAAAAATAAAGAGTGAAAATTACGGGGTGTTACAGAGCTGACCCGAGCACTCGGGTCACATGACCCGGGCGGGTCAAAATGCCAGGAACGTGGAGCTTTCCCAAATGAAAGCGACCCGGACGGGTCATTGAACCCGAGCCCTCGGGTTGTCAGACCCGAGCCCTCGGGTCTGCTGAAAAACGCTGCTGGTTTACCTGGCTGGGCTGACCCGGGCGGGTCCACACACCCGGGCCTTTGGTCAGCCACTTCTTCGCCTTCTTTTCTTCTTTCGAGCTCCTTGGTGCTCCATTTCTTCAACGCTTTGCCTCGGGCTTGTGCATAGACCCTCCAAACGTGCTTCCAAGTCCTGAAATGTAAACAAACACCCAAAGAAAGAGAGCAAGGGAGGAAAAATGCACAAAAAGAAAGAAACGGAATGAACTTAGCCTAAATTAGCCTAAAAACTATCACAAAAACTATTAAAAACTAAGCATAATTCAAGCATATAAACCAATCATCACTCACCCCCGAACTCAATCTTTGGTTCATTTTGACCATCTATGAAGTCAGGACGGAGAAATCTACATTGGATAATTTGTCCCTACGGTTTCCCATATCCAATTAGGTTTATGATTCTTCCTAAAAAGAATTGTTGGCGACTTCAAAACAATTTTCAATAAAACCTTAACAATGGGGTAGTCAAATCAAATACGCGCTCACACCGTGTAGGCGAAATCAAAACACGCCTACACTTAGGTATGTCCTTATCGGCTACCTTCAATTGATCCGATCTTCGAGAACACACTTGCTCCATTCAACTGATCGAATAGGTCATCTATCCCACGAAAAGGATACTTATTCTTAATTGTCACATTGTTCAACTCCCTATAATCAATGCACAACCTCATACTTCCATCTTTCTTCTTCACAAGTAGCACAGGTGCTCCCCAAGGTGACACACTAGGCCTAATATAACCCTTCTCCAACAATTCTTGCAATTGCATCTTCAACTCGCTCATCTCAGTTTGTGCCATTCTGTACGGTGCCTTCGAAATAGGTGCAGTACCAGGAACTAAGTATATGGTAAACTCAACGGCTCTCTTAGGTGGCATACCAGCAATCTCATTTGGAAACACATCCAAAAACTCATTCACAATCGGTACATCCCAATCCTTAACTCAACTTCTTTGCTCACATCTCGCACACTATAGAAGAACAACGCATACCCCTTCTTTATTAACTTCTTTACTTGCATTGCGGAAATGATCCCAAAATTCATAGGTTTCCCAAATCGTCGATATGAAGTTGACTTTCCTAAAGGACTCTTCAATACTACCTTATGAGCTTCACAATCTATCTTGGCCTTGTAGGAACCTAACCTGTTCATTCCCAAAATAACGTCTAGATCTCCCAAATTGAATTCTATAAGATTCGAAAGAAAAACACACTCTCCTATCTTTAAAGGTAAGTCTTTATACATCTTAGTACACCTTATAATTTCTCCAGTAGATATACTTATGGGTAAGTCAATCACTTCGTAGTTTACCAACCCCAAACTCTTTACGATGGACGAAGAAATAAATGAATAGGTCGCTCCAGAATCAAATAACGCTTTAACTATAACGAAGTTAATAAAAAAAGTACCAGAAACTACATCGACAGACTTTTTAGATTCATTGCGACTCATCACGAACAGCTTCCCTGGAGCTTTGCTCTGGTTGTTGTTGTTGTTGTTGCCCTTCCCATTAACAGGCTTTTTGTAGCTTCCTTGACCATTCTGCGATCCCATTACCATTCTTTTCTCTCTTCTGCTTGGTGAAACACTCGAATTCCCTATGCCCCTTCTTCTGGCAGTAATGACAAGTCACTAGCTCTCCTTTGCAGTCTTTACCAGGATGATTTTTGTTACACCTCTTGCAATTGTAACTCCTCTCAGACTGAGCCTTACCATTAAAACCTTAGCCGCTTCGCCCTTGGAAATTTCCATTCCCATTCCTATTTCTCTTAAAACTTCCTTGATTTCCACTAGCATTGAAATCCTTCCTTTTCTCACCTATCACAGCATTCTTCTTATCACGCCTTGATTGTAGTCCATAAATATAAGCAGCTCTCCCATAAACAATATCAAGGGACGTAAAGGTCTCACCTCCTAATCCCAATTGAATCTCTTCAGTCAGTCCTTGCTCAAACCTCTGAGCTTTCAGTTCTTCGGTCGCTACAACCTCAGGTGCAAATCTAGACAACGCTATGAACTTGTTGTAATACTCAGAAATAGTCATACTCCCCATCCTAATATTTATGATCTCTTTTGAGCCTTTTGCTTCCTCATAAATACACGATAAAAATTTCCTCTCAATGCAGTAGTAAAAGAGTTCCAATTGAAACCTTCCTCAGCACTAATCCTATTCCCATTCTCCTTCCACCATAAATCGGCTTCATCTTTCAAGTACATCACAGCTTGACCCACTTTGATCGCCTCAGGGCAATTCACAGCCCCAAATATCTTGTCAAACTCTCTAATCCTGCTTTCTAAAAACGTAGGGTCAGCCTGTCCCTTAAAGAATGGCGGCTTAATCTTAGCTAACTTTTCGAACATGTTCCCCGCAGGATCAGGACGCTCTGTCCTTTCTTGAGTTAATCTCTCAGCCAAAAGGCCGATAGCAGAAGCTAAAGCGACATCGTTGTTTGACATTCTACTTCGTGACCTGAAATTTAACGTAGGTCTATTTTAGGTTGCGATTCACAACTACTTGCCATTCACTAAGAAGGCATCAAATTGATTTGATCATACAAGATCGCATCAAAATAAAATTCAATGGAATTATAATAGCGCTAAGTTCATCACTATAAACCATACACAATCATGTATTCACTTATTTATAATTATTCACATCAATAATCACATAAGGATCAAACAAAATAAATCACAATAACTAAATAAAATATTTCCCATTTGCGAACTAAACTAAATTCTTGCTCAACTCGAATAACTAAATAATTAGTTTTATTCCTCAAAAACAATAACAATAATATTCTTCTAATCCATAAATTATCATACTTAATTCGTTAACAAAGTAAAGATACTAAAAGAAAAATTAAACTATTGTAGCTTAGCTACTTATTCAACTAAATTAATCTCAGAACATGAATAAATAACTCTATGGAGTAAAATAATCATTCCTATCCTTATCTTCCTTGTACTTATCTGGAGTAAATATCTCATCTTCAAAATCTTCAATGTCTTCAATAACACAATGATAATTTGGCTTTTGGCCCTAGTCGACCTTTTAATTCTTTTGGGTTGAGGTTCATCTTCCTCCAACTCTGCATCACTATCACTATCCAGATAAGCTCTCCAAGTAGCGGCATAAATATCATTTCGGGTTTGACCCCTAGCATGGTCAAATTCTCGAATTACTTCATCATCGCTATCAGGGATACCTATCTTCAAGATGCGTCGCATATCAAGGTCTAGACTGGTATAGATCTCACTGTCAGACTCCACGTCAGACTCATCATCACTAATCACAGTAGGGTTGGAGTAGCTTCCCACTCGGTCGCTTCACTATCGGTCATGCCTAAGGTCCATTTACGGTTGAACACAACATCTATAATAAACAATACTCTCACTTAGTTTATACCCCCAACAATAAATAATAAGCAAATAACTAAATAATTTAAAGCCATGAATAACATCAAACAGCTAAGCAGGGAAGAAAAACACTGAAGATGTATTCAGGCAAATAAGCATTAAACAACACTTCAGACGAGTAGGCACTGAACAGACATTCAGACTAAAAATAACTGAACAGACTAACAACAGCTGAACAGACCAAAATAACTGAATGGACTAAACAGTAACATTTAAATGCGAGACATATAATATTTTCATCCTATATCATATAATACTACTTTGTAACACCCCGACAATTCTCTTTTTTATGTCGCATTTATTTTATGTCCGCATTTAAATGTTAGTCCGTTCGGTTATTTTAGTCTCTGTCCGGTTGTTGTTAGTTTGTTGAGTTATTTTTAGTCCGTATGTCTGTTCGCCTACTACTCCGAAGTGTTGTTTAATGCTTATTTTCCTGAATACATGTTCAGTGTTTTTCTTCCCTGCTTAGCTGTTTGATGTTATTCCTGACTTTAAATTATTTATTTATTTGAATTTATTGTTGGAGTCATACGCTAAGTGAGAGTATTATTTATTATAGATGTCGTGTTCAACCGTAAATGGACCCTTAGGCATGAGTGATAGTGAAGCTGATCGAGTGGGAAGCTACTCCAACCCTATTGTGATTAGTGACGATGAGTCTGACGTGGAGTCTGACAGTGAGAGCTATACCAGTCTAGACCTTGATATGTGACGCATCTTGAAGATAGGTGTCCCTGATAGCGATGATGAAGTAATTCGAGAATTTAACCATGCTATGGGACAAACCCGAAAGGATATTTATGCCGCTACTTGGAGAGCTTATCTGGATAGTGATAGTGATACATAGTTGGAGGAAGATGAACCTCAACCCAAAAGAATTAAAAGGTCGACTAGGGCTGAAAAGCCAAATTATCATTGTGTTATTGAAGACATTGAAGATTTTGAAGATGAGATATTTACTCCAGATAAGTACAAGGAAGATTAGGATAGGAATGATGATGTTACTCCATAGAGTTATTTATTCATGTTCTGAGATTAATTTAGTTGAATAAGTAGCTAAGCTACAATAGTTTAATTTTTCTTATAGTATCTTTACTTTGTTAACGAATAAGTATGATAATTTATGGATTGGAGAAATATATTATTATTGTTTTTGAGGAATAAAAGTAATTATTTAGTTATTCGAGTTGAGCAAGAATTTAGTTTAGTTCGCGAATGGGAAATATTTTATTTAGTTATTGTGATTGATTTTGTTTGATCCTTATGTGATTATTGATGTGAATAATTATAAATAAGTGAATACATTATTGTGTATGGTTTATAGGGATGAACTTAGCGTTATTATAATTCCATTGAATTTTATTTTGATGCGATCTTGTATCATCAAATTAATTTGATGCCTTCGTAGTGAATGGCAAGTAGTTGTGAATCGAAACCTAAAGTAGTTGTAATTTGATGCTATCCGTCTTTTGGCTGACATAGATTAACTCAAGGAAGGAGAATGGGAATAGGATTAGTGCTGAGGAAGGTTTCAATTAGGATTCTTTTACTACTGCGTTGAGAGGAAAGTTTTACCCTGCCTTTATGAGGAAGCAAAAGGTTCAAGAGTTCATAAACCTTAGGATGGGGAGTATGAATATTTCTGAGTATTACAGCAAGTTCATAGCGTTGTCTAGATTTACACCTGAGGTTGTAGCGACCAAAGAACTGAAAGCTCAGAGGTTTGAGCAAGGACTGACTGAAGAGATTCAATTGGGATTAGGAGGTGAGACCTTTACGTCCCTAGATATTATTTATGAGAGAGTTACCCATATTTATGGACTACAATCAAGGCGTGATAAGAAGAGTGTTGTGATAGGTGAGAAAAGAACGGATTTCAATGCTAGTGGAAATCAAGGAAGTTTTAAGAGAAATAGGAATGGGAATGGAAATTTCCAAGGGAGAAGTGGCCAAGGTTTTAATGGTAAGGCTCAGTCTGAGAGGAGTTACAATTGCAAGAGGTGTAACAAAAATCATAATCCTGGAAAAGACTGCAAAGGAGAGCTAGTGACTTGTCATTACTGCCAGAAGAAGGGGCATAGGGAATTCGAGTATTTCACCAAGCAGAAGTGAGAAAAAAATTGTAATGGACAGGCCCGTAGCTGGGGGTGTGCAAAGTGCCCCTTTGCACAGGGCCCCCAGCCCAAAAAAAAATTTGGTTTAATTTGAAGGGCCCCCATTTAAGTTTGGTGGTTTGTAAATCAGTAAATGCTAAATGGAACAGTCTTTCCTCCCTCGAAACTCACGCAATAATTACGCTACTCTCATCATCTCCTTCCTTAATCTCCTCCCTCGTAACTATTCACACGGTATTCATGAACCAGTCTTTCAAACTTCTTCTGTTATTCATCAATTCTTTCTCGAAAATTTTCGGCTGTTCATCAATTCTCTCTATTATCTATGGAAAGTTGGGTTTTTTTTCTCTCTCTAACGGGAAAAAAATTATCTTTACCCAATTTGAGATTGTCATTCATTATCAATGGCAAGCAACAATTAATGTTAATTTCTCCCGATTTCTTCTTATCAAACGACTAATTTTTGAGCGGCCTATATAAAGGAGTAATCTTCAAGGTTCTTAATCATCTACTTTCCAATTCTCAGTTGATACATGAAAAGAAAGTGGAATATACAAGATTCAATCATCTCAAGTTCGAAGTCTCCAATTGACAATCTTGAATTCAAGTAAGTAGTATTTTAATTTTCCTGCAATTATGTGTCCTATGCTTGATTCTGTGTTAATTTTGAATTCCATTAATTTTTTCTGTAATTAATTTTGAGTTTGAGTAAGTAAAATATGTTTGATTTAATTTTTGATTTTTAATTTTGATTTTGATCATTGTTCTTATGCTAAAATCTTGAATCACCAATTAGTCAATTACTAAAACTTAAATTCTCTACTGCCGCCATCTCCAAGTGAAAGATGTGATGCTAGTACTGGATTTTTAATCTCCTTTATTCTGCTACCATATGCAAATCTTAAATCACCAAAATTTAATTTTAGTTAATGCTTGATTTTTAATCTCAGTTTCTGCAATCTACTTTGTGGTCCGAACTCAATGCCCTTTTCTAGTTTGGGATGTTTAGCGGTAACTGGTTCACAACCATTAATCCATTATGATTTTGGATTAGAGTCTAGAGAATTATGGTACTTCGTTCGTTCACGTCCTGTTTGATTTTGATTATTGTTTTGTAATTCAGTTTTTGTTTCGTGATTCCTCTTTATGCAATTGTGAATTATTGTGCGTCTATGTACTAGTACAGTAACAGTGGTACTGGTTTGTGCTATCTCTCTTTTTTTTTGTTTTTTGTTTTATTAATTTCTCTGAATTATTTCATCTTTATGTGTTTATGTAGTTTAATTTATGATTTTTATTTTTCTGCAATTATGTGTGTTTTTATGCTTGAATTTAAGTAGTTTAATTTATAAGTTGTATAAGGATTTATCAGTTAGCACCTCAATTGACATAAATTTTCTGCAAATCTGCAATTTTTTAATTTATGGAAATCTAATGATCTTTTAATTTTCTGTGTTGAAGGTTAACTTTGTTTGAACAGACTCGACGTGACTTTGAGATTGGAGAAATTTAATCAGAGGATGTTATTGATATAAACTTCACTCTCCAGGTTATATCAATTCATTTGGAACTCAAATCTCATTGTTAAATTGCTGAAATCTTTTATGAGTTTATAGATAATGGCCCCTAATACTAGAATATATGATTATGGATATGAAAAGCGTAAGAAAAGAAAAAAAATGGAATTGTTGATTGAGTCTCAAAAAGGAGCTCTTGATAAATTCATCATCAAAGAACCACAAGTTACTAATGATAATGTTGAAAATGAAAATGTTGATGTTGAATCTCCAATAATTCTTGAAAATGATATTAATGTTGAACATGTCAATGATGTGCCTATTGTGAATAATGATGTCAATGATGTGCCTAATGGTAATCCTCGTGTTGATAATGTGCCTAATGATAATCCTACTTTTGGTAATGTGCCTAGTGATACTCCTAATGTTGATGATGGGCCAATTGAGAATGATAAGGTCAATGGTGAAAATGTTGATAATATGCATAATGACAATGTCGATACATGTGAGCCTAGTTATATGCCTGATATATATGATCCAAGAGTTTGGGATGGTCTCAATTCTAAATTGATTGATCTATTAGTGCAAAAGGGACCTAAAAGAGATTATTCTATTGTGAAAGGTCCTAAAGATAAATTCTCTAGGCGATTTACCGCTAATTTATATACTAGAGTTTTATCAAATGGTGAGAAATGTGATAGGGATTGACTTGTTTATTCAAAAGAGCTTGATAGGGTTTTTTATTTTTGCTGCAAATTATTTAAAAAAGGAATTGGTATGGGTCAATTAACAAATGAAGGCTTTTCTGATTGGGGTCATATTGGCATAAGACTTAAAGAACATGAGACAAGCATGGATCATGTTAAAAATATGACCACTTGGTATGAGTTGCGTCTAAGATTTCAAAAGAATCAAACTATTGATAAGACAACTCAAAGATTAATTGAGAAAGAAAAGGATCATTGGAAAAAGTGTTGCAAAGAATTATTTCAGTTGTCAAATTTTTGGCTAAACATAATTTAGCATTCCGTGGTTCTAATGGGAAACTCTACCAAAAAAGTAATGGTAATTTTTTGGGCTTAATTGAGATGTTGTCAGAGTTTGACCAAATTGTCCAAGAACATGTCAAACGTATTACTAATAATGAGACTCAATATTATTATCTTGGTCATACCATCCAAAATGAGTTGATAGTTTTACTCGGTTCCGCAATTAAAACTGAAATGATTAAGCAAATTAAACAAGCAAAATACTTTTCAGTGATACTTGATTGTACTCCTGATGTTAGCCATCATGAACAAATGACTTTGATATTGAGATATGTCAATGTTTCTGCAAATCCTGTTTGCATTGAGGAATCTTTCTTAGGATTTTTGAATGTAAATAATACAACTGGACAAGGGCTTTTTGATGTTTTAATAAATGAGTTGAAAAATCTTGATCTTGATGTAATGGATATGAGAGGCCATAGTTATGATAATGAATCAAATATGAAAGGCAATCATCAAGGAGTTCAAAAGAAATTGTTGGATTTGAATTCTAGAGCTTTTTATATATCTTGTGGTTGTCATAGCCTAAACTTGACATTATGTGACATGGCCAACTCATGTAGTAAAGCTAGAGATTTTTTTGAAGTCATTCAACGCATATATACAATTTTTGCAGTTTCTACTAAGAGATGGCAAATTTTGAAAGACAATGTGAAAAAAGAACTCCTAAATCTTTATCCTCTACTCATTGGGAGAGTCGGTTAGAAAGTGTTGAGGCTATTAGATTCCAAATGTCAGACTTACGAGAAGCTTTACTTGAAGTAGGTGATTGTGATAATGATTCCAAAATAAAAAGTGAAGCTAAATCCTTAGCAAATAATGAGCTTGGTGATTTTGAGATTTTAATTGCAATAATAATTTGGTATGATATATTATGTGCAATTAATTCGGTAAGCAAGCTTTTTTAATCAAAGGATATGCAAATTGATGTGGCTATGAGAAAAATAAGGGATTTGATTTGATTTTTTGAGAAGTATAGAGAGAATGGTTTTGAAGATGCCTTGGATAGTGCTAAAAAACTTGCAGTGGAAATGGATATTGATCCTATCTTTCCTCAAAGGCGTGAAATTCGAAGAAAAAAACATTTTGATGAAAATCCAAGCACATCATCAAATGCTCCATTATCTGCACAAGAATCCTTTAGAGTTAATTACTTTCTTTACATTGTTGATCAAGCAATTAGCTCTCTTAATAAGAGGTTTGAGCAATTTAAGGAATATGAAAGTATGTTTGGTTTCTTATTCACTTCTCATAATTTGAAGTCATTGGATGATTTGAGTTTAAAGTCTTCATGTATTAAACTTGAAAATGCACTGAAATCTAATGATCAATCTGATATTGATGGGAATAAATTATTTGTGGAGTTGAAATTGGTTAGAGAAATTTTGCCCGACGACATAGAGGGACCTCTTGACATTTTGAACTTTGTGAAAGATTTGTATTGGTGTCCTAATGCAAGTGTTGCTTATAGAATTTTGTTGACTATTCCTGTAACTGTTGCATCTGCAGAAAGAAGTTTCTCAAAGTTGAAGCTATTGAAGTCATATTTTCGTTCAACAATGTTACAAGAGAGACTTAATGGATTGGCGTTGATAGCAATTGAGAATGATCTTTTGGAGAAAGTAGAATATGAAGATTTAATTGATAATTTTGCTTCAAAGAATGCTACGAGAACCGCACTTTTTAGATAGAAGGTTGTTATAAAGTTTAATTTGTATTGCATTTGCTATTATTGATTTCAATAAAAATTTGAATATTTTGGTGTTTAAAAAAGATATTTGTTATGTTGAAAATGAATATATATATGTATAGGGCCCAATTTCGATTTTAGAACAGGGCCCCATAAATCACTAAGACGACCCTGGTAATGGAAACGGTAGTCAAGGAAGGTCTGGGTACAATCAAGCGAGCAACCAAGGGCCGAAGCCTATGGGATTACAGCTATAGTATGGGTTTCAATAGTATAGTGTTCTATAGTATGTGTATGTGCAATTGTGTATCTATTTATGATATAGTGTATGTATATGTAATATAGTATATGTATTTGTGTACTATAGTGCATTTTTGTGTTTTAGTGTATGTAATATTGTCTTTATATGCTATAGTGTGCTTCTGTCTGATATACAGTATCTAAATCTGATATAGTGTATGCTTTTGTGATATATTTTATTTGTGTACTATAGTGTGTTTTTGCGTTTAATAGTGTACGTAATATTATCTTTATATGCTATAGTGTGTTTCTGTCTTATATAGTGTATCTATTTCTGATATAGTGTATTCATTTGTGATATATTTTATTTGTGTATTATAGTGCGATTTTGTGTTTTATAGTGTACGTAATATTTTCTTTATATGCTATAGTGTGTTTTTGTCTGATATAGCGTGGATGTGCTTAATATAGTGTTTTGTGTGGCATATAGTGTATGTATCTGTAATATAGTATTTTTGTTTGATATAGTGTGTTTTTGTGATATATATCTACACTATATAGAAATATTTTGTATCATATAGTTAGCATATGAATGATATAGCTAGTGTGTTTATGAAACTTGCCTTAAATGACAGCTGAATTAGATTCATCAGTTGATACTATAGCATATTGCTCGTCAACTTGATTTTTGAGCTCTAAATGAAACAGCTCCACATTTTCTACAGAAAATTATAGTGTTACTGCTTTGCTTAATCAAATGAATGTAATTCTTGAGTTCGATGTTGTTACCTTCAAAAATTGGTGTATTATTGAGATCTATTACTATTGGATCTTGATGCTCAATTTGGATTGAATTGTAATGTTGTTCGTCGTCAAATGCTTCAATGCTCCGATTTAAGTCGTCGATATTACATGCTACAATACTTTGATTGAGATCTATTTGCTCAATTAAACTCGAATTTTCCATCAATTTCTCGTAGTTGCTCAATTGAACAGGAAATTATTGAAGAATCAATTTCAAATCAATATAATGTTAGAATTATTGAATCAAATAAGAATAATAATTCGATCCTAGAAGAGATGTACTTAAATTTAGGTTTTTTAGAAAATCTGAAATTGAGTAACAATTTAAATAAAGAGAGAATAATTTGCAGAAATTTTTAGAGCAAGAGAATCTTCGATTTTGGAAATATTGAAGAGAGAAAGAGAATCGCAGATTTTGAAAAGTGGAAGTCAGTTGTGTTTGTCGCGGGTCACGTGGCTGGGCCTGGTGCACAATAATATTAATGTGAACAGGGCCCACGCAAGTCGGATTGAGAATATAATATGACACACACCGACACACATCTCATAAAACTAAAAACGAACACCTGGCAATGAAGACTAGTCGAGTTAAAAGAAAACCGAACCACCAGGCGATAGTATCGACCCAAAACCACAAGATTAGAACATGAACAAGATAAGGTCAACATAATACTATGTGCCAAGAAAATTGAACCGAAAGGATCAAGATGAACTTGAAGCAGACATCTACTTGACAATCAAAATATTGAGAGTTTCCATACAAGAATACACTAGAACAGATCTCTAAAACGAAAGATTGGCACATGACCTCTCAATCATTAGAACAATAGACTATAACACCATAAAGAAGACATCCCTGCACTACAAAGTTAACCAACAATGGAGAATAGAACAGAAATTCATTAACACCACCCCCACAACCTTCAGCATATGACCCGTAACAGGATATCAAAAGCGAAGAAACCACGACATGGAAGAACAGAAATGAAATAAAGAACCTGAATTCGAGTTGTTCCTCTAAACAATATGAAATCTGTTATCATGTCACTAACATCAAAATACGCACCAATGCTATATCGCGCAAAACATCCGTTGCAATAAGCCACTAACAGCTTAATTAAACTAAAAACAAGGATGCGGATAAGAGAACATCACACATGAATGCATAAGAAGCCATGGCCAACAGAACCACACTTGTGATAGAAAAAAATCATCCATAAAATGTACCAAGAAAATATTCAAGAGATAGACATCAACATGAAACTCAACCGGAGAATTATATGGCAATATTCTACCATATCAGAATATTAAACCTGATGATGAAAATGGATGAGAACTCATGGAGAAACAAGCACTCTACAATTTGTCAAGGAAGCTATAGAAAAGGTAAACCAGCTAGACACTGCCACCAGTCCACTCTCACATGACAACTCCAAAGTGATTGTACATAATATTTGCTGCCAGCCAAAAGATACAAGGATAGTTTAACACTCGACCACGAATACTTCACTTTGCTGCCAACCATAAATAGACCAACAAACTTCACATAACCACAGACTTCACATAAATTTAAGAAAATACTAGTACTTGAAAACAACAACCTTCATCTAACGGAAAACACCAAAACTACATCCCCATGATCAGACCACATATAAGACAATCATGAACCTGAGACGTGACCCAGGCACCACATGTTAGATAGCAAACTTAAGACAACAAACTTCAAGTTAAGAAAACCAATATGCCAAAAGATACATGCCGGTCTTTGAATAAGGAAAGAGTTAAACACAAGAGCTAGAAGACTTGGCTCATCCAAATAAGCCTCACTCAAACAGTCCAAATCTTGTACAGCATGATCAAACTCCACAAAAAATTCGTATATAAATAACCGGCTCATCCGAAAACAAACTTGGTCTCGCCACAATGCTGGAGACGTACATGGGACAGAACAAAGTAAGGAACTAACTCACCAATCCAAAAGAATACGCGTTCGAAATAGCAAGATCAAGAAACATAGGATTTTCACAACTACACAGTATAATGTACATGCGGTAGCACATTTTATCGCAACTTTTCAAGTTCAGCTAGTTTTAAGTCATGAAAGCATCAAGACCATAATGTATCAGAAACTGAAGCAGAACGAGAACTTCTAAAGAGGGTGTGATCCCTTCAAGCAAGGGCAACTAACAACCATAAGACAAACATATAATTTTTTGCTTTAAGAGATCAATCCAGCAAGGCGAGAATAGCAAAAAAATGGACATTGCCGCATTGCGTACACGAAGTCGGGCCTCTAAGGCCGTAACTTTGACCCAACTGACCAATAGTTTTTTTATTACACTAACTTCGCAACTCCATATAATTTTCCTAAAGCAACAAATCACTTAAAGGACTACTTCTGCAGAAACAAATCTAACTCCCTATCTTAAAGAACTACTCCTGCAGAAACAAATCTAACTCCCCGACTTCACTATTTCTACTACCAGAAAGAACCACCCATCACAGAAAGACAATAATAGCCAATAATCAATTTTGGAACACCATTGTCCAAGAATATCTAGTCTGAAGGAAGGGAAATAAACACACAAAAAAATTCTTACAAAATATCTTGTATTAGGATAACACATGATCCCTGAAAAACATTGGTAGAAGTAAACAACAGAGTTTAAAGCATATACCTTTACATATATTTGACAAAAGAAAGGAAAAGAATTATCTGTCCACCCACACAATAATACTATACCATTATAACTCGGAGATAATTGGATGACAGGACGCACCCTACTGGAAATTTGAACAGAGAGCGGCAAACGGTACTAGATTATTACAAAAATGCAGTATAAGGGAAAAAAAAAATTTGGGATTGGTAACGGCAACATCCACCTCTTACTAGGGTAGGATACAAGGCACCACAACCACTCCTTCAGCAATAGGAATCAACAGCGAAAGTGCTCAAAACTATTTAGAACCAAGACCACACATGACCACCTAGCACAAATTCTGAAACATTGAAATACCTTAAGATGACTGGAATGTGGAATATGCAAAAGTACCAGAATTGAAGCCTCATTGACAAATGAACACCACCATAACAAAATCAATCTGCAAGAAGAAAAAAACAATAATCTAACGGAGCATATGTATGGAAAAGACCAAGATTAAACCAGAGGCTAACAGGACAAGAAACTCCCTCTACACTTTCATACTCCTCTTACCAACAATACATCCGTGAGCCACCGAATCCAGCAACAACCAAATACTTCATTTACAACAAGAGCTGATTCACACAAAAACATGAAACAAAATAAATAGAAGAAACAAAAATAAAAGTATGGAGCAGTAGAGGAAGCTGATGATAAAAATACACCTAACACAACACAAAATAGCTTTGTCAACGAATGAAGTTCCTAATAACGAGAAATAATCCCTTGAAGAAAAATAAAAAACCCAACACAATATGAAAATTGAATAGTAACAAATCGTTATTACCCATCAATCATTCCCGCCAACGTTGGAAATATGATTTACCATTCAAGAGCCGCGTGCTACAATAATTTCCTGCGGAAAAAAAACAGCTACACCCTTAATCAACCAAGGAATTCTAAAGCTGAAATGCAGAATCATGTAGAACAAAAGAAAATTGACTAAGTTGTAAAACAAATGCAGCAGATAAAATTACAAGGTAATCAGTCTTCATCACAGGAAAGACTTGAGGAATCAGTTGCATGCATCATCATAAACGAATCACAATCATATGCCAGAAATTTCCAAGGGTTAATCATCAATTTATTTCACAATACCCCTTCAAGGTAAGGACCAAACCAAGTAAAAATAGTAACAAGTAACAACTTAAAACCATATGTTTAGAACCAAACCTGCTATGTGCTACCAAAAGACTAACAATCATGATCCCTACTGTATGGGTACATCTAAGCCTGGTGTCGGACATATTATATGGCCGACATGGGCAATTAAAGACGCGACCTCACTCGGAGCATCCAAGCCATTCCTGATAAGTAGGCCGAGATGGTGTTCGCGGCCATACTAAAGGACAAAACAAGGAAACCTTCCCCCTAACCAGACTCACCATAGTCGTACACGTGTCAAAGGATTACGCATCCTGCCAGATGAATAGTACTACTATAAATAGCCAAATGGTACTATTCTGCAGGTACATTCTCTCTCTCTCTCTAAAATCCTTATCGGGCACTTACTGACTTGAGCGTCGGAGGGGGTTTCCTCGCATCCCCCCCGAGGGTAGTTTACGTTTGTCTTTCTTGCAGACTTCCAGTCTCGGACGTCTACCCTTATACTACCGGACACTTCCTTGTCCGGCCTCGTTTCATCACCGAAACAACTTGGCGCTAGAAGGAGGGGGTTCCTCCTACCCTTGCGAAGCAGTCATGGAAAAGACAAATGACACAAGTCGTGGTCCATCGGGGTTGGAGATCGGGCAAGGATCTTCTCATCCGCCTATCACCAGATCCATCGGCGTACCTCAGTTCCATCCAAACATGCCAGAGGGCAATGACCAGCGTACTCCGGAGAACAATGTTGCTCTGGTAAGTCCTGATGCTGTTCCTTTCAACTTGGCTCAGTTGAGCCAATTCTCGCCGGATCAGCTGCAAACTGTGGCGTCTTTCATCCAGATGTTACAAGGCACTCCACAGCCTAGTAGCATTCCTGCTAGTAACACAAGAGGCGTTCAGCACCGTAAACGATCACTGGCCATGGCCGGTAGAAACGTTGACGGTACGCCAGTAAGAAGGATGCGCACGTTAACGCCGGAAGACCGTCAGATGGAGGAACAAATTGACAACCCAGAGTACGAGGAAGCCGATTTGGAAACTGAGGATCTCAATCACTCAGAAGAGTCTCGCGGTCGCTCATACCGAGAGTACAAACACCAGTGTTAGTAACTATTAGGGTGGCGGACATCTACTAATCAAGCCGAAACTCTCCCCATTTGTTCCCGAGGTTCTTAATTACCCAATGCCGCGAATCAAAATGCCATCATGCAAGTTTGACTGGCGGCTCGGATCCCGACGATCATGTCGCAGCCTACGAAGGACACATGTATTTGTACACACGGATAGATGCTATCCGGGTGCAAGGTTTTCCCGTCCACTCTCACCGGCATAGCTCGAGACTTGGTTTAAAAGTCTCAAACCCGGTAATGTATCCAGTTTTTTCTCGGCTCTCGTCCATGTTTAGTACTCACTTCGTAAGCAACAAGGGCGTCGTGAGCGTACTCATCGGGGAATTATTGTCAATCGACAAGGCGAGACCGATCTCTCCGAGATTACATCGGGCGTTTCAATGTGGAGGCCGTATCTATTCCTCGGCCACAGCAGGATGTAGCGGTTTTAGCATTGATGTCGGGGTTAAGAGAAGGGACTGCGTTCGGGAGTTATCTCGACGAAAATCTTTCACATCGTTAGGGCGATCTTTGGGCAAAGCAAATGATTTCATAAGAGGAGAGGAATTTGACAAGGCGACTAGTAGTCGGCATCGGGAGTCCGAGAAGAAGAAGGAAGATAAGTCACGAAAAGATAAAGGTCGTGGAAGTTGATCGTGGCCGAGATGAAAGAAGAGAATCTAATATGGTCAAAAAGGAAATGACCGAGAGCGGGATGGTCGAGAAAAAAGTGAACGTAAAGATAAATTTGAGGCGTACACTCGGCTCACTACCTCCAGGGCACAAATTTTCACAATGAACAAGGAAAGTGACAAATGGCGAGAGACCGAAGAAGATGTTTCATAAAAATCGGGATAAGACCAAGTGGTGTGATTTTCATGGAGATCACGGACATTTAACTGAAGACTGCCGACACCTCAAGGATAATTTGGAGGATCTCATCCGCAGAGGGTATTTCACCCAATATAAAGCTCAGACAAGCGAAGGCGACTTGATGAAACCCAGAGACCAGAATGTTCAGTCCCGGATAGGAGAAATTCATGTGATTAGTGGCGGTCCAATTCATGGCGGAAGTGTCAATGGGGCAAAAGCCAGTTTGAAGGAGTTCCGGCATCAGGTGAACTTTAACCAGAGTTGCCAGTGGAGAAAGCCGCCAGCCATGCCTGCCATGTCGTTCTCATTAGAGGATGCAAAGCACGTGATTTATCCTCATGACGACCCGCTAGTGGTCACCTTAAAAGTTGCAAATTGTTTGATTCACAGAATTTTGGTGGATGGAGGTAGTTCCGCCAATATTTTATTCCTGTCTACTTTCGAAAAATTAATGATTGGCCGGGAGCACTTACAGCCAGTTCGGTACCCAGTGATCGGATTCACTGGGGCATCTGCAATACCCGAAGGCATTATAAAATTGCCGGTCAAGGTGGGCGAAAATAATGAAGCCAGGGATGTGATGGCCGAGTTCTTGGTAGTAGACGTTCCGGGAGCCTACAATGCAATCATTGGACGGCCATTAATTCATGACATTCAGGGAGTGGTATCTACTTATCACTTGACTATGCTGTACGTATCCAATTCGGGTACAACAGCGAAGATCAGAGGAAACCAGGAAGCAGCAAGGTCATGTTATTTAACGGCTTTAAAGCAGCCAGCAAGAAGGGTTCCTGTTGAAGAACTTTGTCCGCCATCAAGAAAGGAAAAGAGAGCTAAGAAAAAGGCCGCGGCAGAAGAACCATTTGAGGAAAAGAATGAAAACGCCATGGAGGTAACCATGGAGGAGCTAGAAGTACGACCAGAAGATTGGCCAAGGCCCAAGCCTGATGGAGAGTCCAAGTTAGAAATGCTGGCGGATGATCCAGAAAGGACTGTGGTCGTCGGAATCGGACATGGATCCGTGAGGTCGGGATCAACCTCGGTAACTCTCCTTCGAGAAAACGCCGATGTATTCACGTTCTCGGCGGATGAGATGCCGGGAATAGATCCGGCCGTGATGGTTCATCGTCCGAATGTCGACAATCGGTCCCCGATCAGCGAAGAAAAGGAATTTTTCAATAGAAAAGAGCAAGGCCGTCAGAGAAGAGGTTAATAAGTTATTAGCGGCCGACTTTATTGAAGTCTGTGATTACCTGCAGTGGCCGGCAAACGTCGTTATGGTGAAAAAAGCGAATGGTCAATGGCGGATGTGTGTTGATTTCACGGATCTTAATAGAGCGTGTCCAAAAGACTGTTATCCCTTGCCAAGAATTGATCAATTGGTAGATTCAACTAGCGGGCATGCTCTTTTGAGCTTTATGGACGCGTTTTCAGGTTACCATCAGATCAGTCTTCTGGAAGAGGATAGAAAGAAAGCAGCCTTCATCACAGACTGTGGAGTCTTTAATTATAAAGCAATGCCTTTCGGCCTGAGAAACGCAGGGGCCACATACCAAAAATTGGTCGACAAAGTATTTCTTTGAGCGAAGGGGAAGGAATATCGAAGTTTATGTGGACGACTCAATCGTCAAGAGCAAAACAGACCGCGAGCATATTGATGATCTAAGAGAGACCTTTAGTACTCTGAGAAGATACAAGATGAAGCTCAACCCGAAAAAATGCGTATTCGGAGTTAGGGCAGGAAAGTTTCTAGGGTTCATGGTCAGCAAGAGGGGAATCGATGCTAACCCGGATAAAGTGCGTGCTATCACGGATCTACCAGAGCCGAAAGGAATAAAAGACGTGCAAAGATTAACTGGGAAGATGGCTGCATTAACTCGTTTCATCTCCAAGTCGGCCGACAAGGCCCTACCCTTCTTCGCGTTATTGAGAGGAAACAAGAAATTTGAATGGGGTGAGGAGCAAAGCCAAGCTTTCGTCGCGATCAAGGATCATTTAAAGACTCTACCTACCATCACCAAGGCCAGAAACGGGGGATACATTGCAGCTTATATATCTCGGCTTCTTCAAAAACCGTCGCTACTGTTCTATTGGTAGAAAAAGAAAAGAGGCAAAGAACCGATATACTTTATCGATCACATCCTAAACGGACACGAGAGCCGCTATCACCGATTGAGAAGATGGCGTTGGCCGTGATCATAGCAGCCAGAAAGCTCAGGCCATATTTCGATTGTCATCCCATTCAGGTCTTGACAAATCAACCGCTGGAAAAGGCTTTGCAAAAAATGGATAGCTCAGGGCGTCTTTTGAAGTGGGCAGTGGAATTGTCCGAATATGATATACAATACAAGCCAAGGACCGCGATAAAAGCTCAGGCACTGGCGGATTTTATCGTGGAGGCATCTTACGACGAAGAACAGGTGGAAGATGGCACTTGGTCGTTAGAAGTAGATGGCTCGTCGGCCAGCCAGAAGTGGCTCGGGGCGGCATTGTAATGACCAAACCTTGAAGGAAATATTTTTGAATACGCCATCAAGTTCACCTTCCCAGCGTCAAACAACGAGGCAGAATACGAAGCAGCAATCGCAGGGTTGAGGATGTGCATATCAGCTGGGGCCAAAAGCGTGTCTTTGAAAACGGACTCACAGCTAGTTAATGGCCAGTTGAAAGGAGATTTTGAGGTCCGAGAAGCAAACATGCAAAAATACGTGGAAAAGGCCAAAGAATTGATAGCCCAGCTGACTCACTTTGATGTTCAAGCCATCCCCAGGGCCGAGAACATTAAAGCGGACGCACTCTCGAAACTAGCAAGTTCTGATTCTTTGAACATTGAAAGATCTGTTATGATGGAGGTTTTGAAAAAGAAGAGCATCACCGAAAAAACCGTGATTATAAATACTGTCAATCAGCAAGGCGAATGGTTCAGTCAAATAGTGGCTTATAAACTCACGGGATCACTCCCTTCGAACACGATGGAAGCTAGGAAGTGAAGAGGCGAGCAAATTGGTATGTCATTTACCGGGATGAGCTATATAAGAAATCATTTAGCTTACCGCTATTGAAATGTGCAACGGCATGGGAGTCGAGAAAATTTTTGGAGGAGATTCATGAGGGGATCTCGTGGAAATCACATTGGGGGCAAAGCATTAGCATTAAAAGCATTGAGAGTTGGATATTATTGGCCGAGTATTTTGGCGCACGCGCAAGATTACGTCAAGAAATGCGACAAGTGTCAAAAATTTGCTCCCATCATCAATAGACCCGCGAACGACCTCCAGCCTATAATATGTCCGATACCGTTTGCACAGTGGGGCTTAGATATCCTGGGACCTTTTACAACGGCCACTGCCGGCTGTAGATTCCTGATTGTTGGTATCGACTATTTCACAAAATGGATCGAAGCAGAACCGACAGCAAAAATAAAGTCGAATCAAGTCAAAAAGTTCATTTGGCAAAGTATAATGACAAGGTTTGGTATACCATTGCGATAGTCTTTGATCACGGCACGCAATTTTGACCGCCGGCCAATCAAAAATTTTCTATCCGAGTTCGAGTCAAGTTCGCATTTTCACCGTATGTCACCCGCAGAGCAATGGGCAAGCCGAAGCCGCTAACAAACAGATTCTCGCGGCCTTGAAGAAGAAGTTGGATGAACTCAAGGGAGCTTGGGCCGATATGATTCCTGGCAGATTATGGGCCAATAGAACAACAGAAAAAGAGGCAACGGGAGAAAGTCCATTCAAGCTAGCTTTCGGAACGGAGCGGTTTTGCCGATAGAAGTTGGTCTACCCTCATATCGGATTAAACACAAAGATCTAGAGAACAATGATCAAGCCTTAAGAGAAAATCTAGATTTTCTAGCGTAAACAAGGCCGATAGCGGAACTCAAAGCTGCTCGCATACAAAGATCGTATCAAGTAGAGCATATAACAAGAGAGTTCTTGAAAGGCCGTTAACAAAAGGAGATCTAGTACTACGAAGAACGGCAGCCACCGGAAAGCTCACGCCGAGGGAAAGTTAACAAAAACCGGGAAGGACCATATCGGATATCCAAAGAAATTGGTCCGGCTCATTTGTGTTGAAAACAATGGACCGGCATTGAACTTAAGAATTGCTTGGAACACAAGTGTTTTAAAGAAATACTATGCATATATATCTCATGTAAAAGGCCAAGGGCCGTTACTTTTTCATATCAATAATATAGCTTCCCATGAGCATTCCGTTAATTATTTTACGCTTATTTTAAGTACGCCACGTTCCATAAAGTACAAAAACGGCCACATAACAGGCCACGTACAAGAATGACCATATAACAGGTCTAAGTACAAAAACGGCCACATAACAGGCCACGTACAAAAATGACCATATAACAGGTCTAAGTACAAAAACGGCCACATAACGGGCCACGTACAAAAATGACCATATAACGAGTCTAAGTACAAAACGGCCACATAACGGGCCACGTACAAAAATGACCATATAACAGGTCTAAGTACAAAAACGGCCACTTAACAGGCCACGTACAAAAATGACCATATAACAGATCTAAGTACGAAAACGGCCAAACAACAGGTCAAGCACGAAAACAACACAGAAGCTCACAAAAATTTAAGCTTCATTACTAATTACTGGCATGGCGGCCAACTACAAGCAAAAATGTGGGCAGCCACTAAAAAGGCACCAAGAATTCATAACAGTAATTGTAATAGTAAAGCTTATCCAAGGTACATGCCATATTGGGCCGAATTCAAGGTTTACAAAATATTAGAAAAACAAAATTCTAACAGCTATTAGAATCAACTGAAGAGCCTGGAGATGACCGCCAAAAACATCAAGGAAGAAGCACCTCTTCATCCTGAGCAACGGGAAGAACATTAGCAATGACATGCTCATCGCAGATAAAGGGCTCACCCTCCAAAGGGCGCGTATGAACACTTTCTGCAAAAGCGGTTTCCATCTCGTCCCAGTTGAAATTCGGATGAGAGTGACAAACACATCTTTTTGCAGCTACCCATCCGCCGTCATATCTCTCTCCCAACATACCAATAAGCTCTTCAGATTTTTTAAAAGCTACCACAGCCTGAGCGCCGGCATCATCCTTGGCCTTAGAAATGGCAGTGGCCATCTCGTCCTTAAGGGACGCCAGTGCAGCTTCAAGCTCCGCTGAATTTTTCTCAGCCTTCTCAACCTTGGCAGCCTTGGTTCGCAAATCCGCCATTTCAACATCAACAATTGCCCGCGATGCCTTCTCGGCATCAAGCTGCTGCTGTACATCGTCAGAGTGAGCCAGGGCAACATCAGTTTGGGCCTGAAGCTCATCCAAGGATTGCTTCTGCCTCTCAGACTCAGATTGATAATGGACAAATTGTTCAATAAGCTCAATGGCGGAATTGTTAGTCTGCATCAGAAAGACGAGATTAAAAAAAAAAAAAAAAAAATTTTTTTTTGATGAATGATGAATATCAGATCATAAACCTTACCACAGCAAGATCGTGAGCAAGTTGGGCGGCCGGTGCTACCAGCTTGTCGGCTGGGCAATCAATGGGCAGCTGGAGGCCCTTCAGGAGACGATATCCGAGAGTACCGCCATTAGCTGGAATGTCAGCATATAAAGATTCATCTTCCCTCACGTCCCAGTTGGGTTGATAAATTCTCCCGGGGACAGAAGGGGGACGAAAAAATGCAGCCTTCACAGCGGCACCAAGGACGATCTCTTTGTGCTCGATCCATTCATGTATCCGAGAAAATATTCCCGGACCAAGATTTGTCAAAAAGCTCGGAGCACTTAAGATGTCATAAATCTTCTGGCGCATGGAAGAGCCGGATCCCAGTGTCGTCCCAATGCTTGTCCAATAGCGGCGTTCAAAGGAGAGAACCCGGTGGGGGATAATATCCGGGCCCGGGACTATTGTCCCGGAATACTAGTGGCCGCTTAGGTGGTTGGGTCTCGGAAGCGAGCGGCAACATCCAAGGCTCGCCTCTTCTTTGGGACTATCGTCGGAGAGCTCACGAGGCCGCCTCGACCTATAGTCACACCACCCCGCCACGGCGGACGAGAACGTGTACGACGGGACTAAGGGACTCCCGATCCCCACGTCCGGCCAGACCGACCGGAGTGCGCGGCGGGAGTGCGGCCGGCACCGGCGTACACCCGCCCGACCTAAGTTGCGACCACCACGGCCGCGATCCGCACCTCCGAGACCCCCAGGTGAGGCCATGAACAAAGTGTCGTAGTCAAAGATGGGCTCCTCGGGAGTTCGAGACATTGGCGTTGAATCTTCGTTGAGACCCAACTCCTCAAGATCTAAACTGACAGGACCTGCAACAGCAAAGCGGAAGGATTAATATCATATTAACTAACAGAAAGCAAAGGCATCAAGTCCCACGTCGGACCAAAAGTCAAGAGGCGAACCTTCTGGGTGGGTCTGGCAGAGAAATAAAGCCGACAAGGGTTCGTTTCCCAATATGTACTTTGCATGGGGAAGCCAGTACAAGGGATCCGTCCCTCGGTATCTTCACCGACAACGGTAGTAATAGTCCCGACCTCGGACTCAAAATAATCAAAGGCTTTCGCTCGTTCGCCGAAAGACCATAAGAGGGGACGTCTTCCATCCGAGTAACGGCTTAGTAAAGTGGCGACGAATAGGGAAATTATTCGGCACCTTAACCCAATAAAAGCGGGTTGCCAACCTTTTAACCTGATCAACTTAGGGTAGACGGTAAGCTTATTTTTGGCCGTCATCAAGCTCCACCATCCTTTCTCGGTAGAACCGTTCCGTCGCAGACCCAATGAAGACGACGGAAGAGGTTGAGTTCCTCGAGAAACCCTAAATAACGACGAGTCCAAATATAAGCGATCAGGTTCCTAACGGCCAAGGGTGTCAGCTGAGCAAGGCAAATGTTAAAAGCCTTCAAAATCCGTACCAAGGTTAAATCTAGAGGAAAACGCAACCCAAACTCAAAATGGTGCGCGTAGACAGCTATGTGCCCTGCCGGGCAATCAGTCACTTTTGATCCCTTATCGGGGACTATCAACTTATATTCCGATGGGAAAGCATACAACTTCTCCGCAACATCGCCAGTAGTTGAGATCTATGGCGCATTGTCGCCAGGATTTACATATGACCGTGGATTTCGGACCACCGCTATAATCTATTGGTAACCATATCCCGGAATGCTCGACATCATCGCGGTCGGGAATCGGCTCGGGCGAGAATTAGGAGGCATCTTTGGAACTTTCCCCCAAAATTATCTCGGTTTGACGAGTATTCTCATCCCGGCCAGAAGTTGAAGGACCATCAGTCTCGTCCATTGTAGCAATAGAGTCGTTGTCGGAACCTAAATCAATAACAGGTGGATGAGAAGGGCCGGTTTCATGAGCAAGGCGATCATAAAAGTCATCCGCCACCACAACCCCAGCATCCGCTAAATTATCTAACCAGGCATGTTCCCTCAAAGGCGGAACATCAAGTCCGGGAACAGCGTCAGGGGAAGGGTTTCTAGCAGTACGGCGAGCTAAAATTTTATGTCTTAACTCCCGGAGTGTTTGTCTATCACCACTCATCCTCGCGGACAAATATTGGGAAGTTAAATTTTCTTGCTCAGAGGTAGAGCGGTCATTAAGAAACTTAGATCTAAGTTCCCTATCTCTATCAGCAGTAAGGGGCAGGTCAGCTAACAAACGAGTTCTCTCCTCCCTAGGGCTGGAAGTAGACGAACTATGCCCGCCATGAAGGGAAGCAGGAGACGAAGGCTCACTTTCGGACATAAGCTCATCACTCAAAGTATTTTGGCTATCTGAGCAGTCCGACATGTTTCGACGAGAAGAAAGAAAAAAAAAACAGTTGAAAGAAAGTTGGAAAAAGGTACCTGAGAAAAACCGATGGAAAATGGCCAGAAAATCACGCTGTTTCCCAAAAAAGCGCAGTGAAGTGTTCCAAAAGCACGAACAGAAGAATCTTCAAGTTCTACAACGCCGGAGAAAGCAAATTTGCCAGAAAGTTGGAAACTTCGAAAAGAAACCCTCGAATAAACCCAGACGAAGAGAGGCGAAAACGTTAAAATTCCTCAGAAATAAGAAACGAAAAGTTACCTGAAATACTTTTAAGGAAATTTGGTCACCAAAAAGGCAAGATTTTGGCAAGAAAAAGGAGGTTTGAAGTTCTTGAAGAAACCACGCAAACCAGAGAGTTTAAGGTTGAAGATGAAGGGTAAACAAAAAGAAAATGAAAAATGGCCTTATAAGGACAAAATTCAACGGCCAGGATTAGAAGACTCATCAACTACTCTGCTGGATGCGCGCCAAGTGCCAATCTCTAAACAAACCCTAAGTAAAAAATAAAAATGGGCGGGATTCTAGGAAAAAGTAATGATTACACTTTTTCGAAATTCGGAAGTTCTCCCCGAGGGCAACACGTGGCAACGTAAAAATTGTTTCCAAAGAGCAAAAGTTCACTCGCGTCCATAATGCAACATCAATGCCTGGCCGCAACCCCCAATGATCTTCGGGGGCTAGTTGTATGGGTACATCTAAGCCTGGTGTCGGACATATTATATGGCCGACATGGGCAATTAAAGACGCGACCTCACTCGGAGCATCCAAGCCATTCCTGATAAGTAGGCCGAGATGGTGTTCGCGGCCATACTAAAGGACAAAACAAGGAAACCTTCCCCCTAACCAGACTCACCATAGTCGTACACGTGTCAAAGGATTACGCATCCTGCCAGATGAATAGTACTACTATAAATAGCCAAATGGTACTATTCTGCAGGTACATTCTCTCTCTCTCTCTCTCTCTCTCTAAAATCCTTATCGGGCACTTACTGACTTGAGCGTCGGAGGGGGTTTCCTCGCATCCCCCCCGAGGGTAGTTTACGTTTGTCTTTCTTGCAGACTTCCAGTCTCGGACGTCTACCCTTATACTACCGGACACTTCCTTGTCCGGCCTCGTTTCATCACCGAAACACCTACAATTTAAGATCAACATGTGGCTGAAGCCAACAAAATAAATACAGGCAACACGGGGCAAAAGCACCGGGACGAGTACATCCACACAACACGAAATTAACCTCTTAAAACTCACAGTAAAAGCATTTAGCAGAATGCGCAATTTTGAAACCAGTCAGGCAGGATACCCAACCATAAGATCGACATGCAGCACAAACCCACAATCCAAAGCATCTATACTTTGCATTATTACCTGAGCAACTTCACATCACCACAAAAGAAGTAAACCCAAATTGAGTAACTACCTCTTACATCAGAAGAACAACTTCCTATTAAGGATGATGCTAATTAACCAGTAAACCAACAATTATAAAACTAGGGACCATTCATACTCAACATAGATCAAAATACAAAAATACCACACACGTGACCCAAACTTGAGGTAGAGAGAATGAACGCATACACCTGAAGTATGTTCATCTAATATGCTGAAATAAGAACTCACACGTCCACAACAAGAACACGAACGAAGATACAGAAAAATATAAATATTAAGGAAAGAAGACAACTAGGAGAGACTAGTAAAAAAACAAAAAAGGAATAGGAACAAATAAAAAGGAATGAATAAGTCATTTCCCAAACCTTTTCATCATCAATCGTACTGTATATAATGGTGTCAAGTATCAAAACCAAAATATTTGAAAGAAGTAGAACCACATAAACGAGCCTCAAAACATAAGACCAATAACAGCATGTGGATGAAAGAAATTAAAGTCGAGAACCATTAAAGAATTAAGAGAGCAGCAAGTTGGAATATTGTTCTCTATCCAGCCTCCCTCGAATATCAAAAGGAGTACAACATGTGCAACCAGAAGAACCCAAAAAATTTTCCTTGTAAACATGATGTAACTTGTTTAGGTCTTACTAGAGAAAATCCCTTTTATCTTTCTTTTCTTACTTTCTTTCATTTTTTTATTTGCTATCGGAAAAAAGTTCAGGGCCTGAATCACCAAACCTGCACTCAGGAATAGTGAAGAATGACCCGACCCGGCCACAAGAAAACAGGCAGCTTTATCTTCTATGTCTAGATGTTATTTAGATGACATTAAAAGTTAACATATGCATCTAATATTAGCTCATTAATCAATTAATTTGAAATATACACAAAATCCTTATAGGAAAACTTTGTTGTTCATTTTTCTAACTAATATTTAAATCAATTTGGTTATTTTGTAGTTTTTTTTGTGGAGTCAATCCTTTAAAATGATCTTATTTTCATAAAAAGTGATTACTATGTTATTAAATTTTAAAAAAGGATCGTCACTAAAATAGATTAAAATTTCACTATTGTGACTTCTCACATACTCATATAGGAGTTTAATTAGTATTTTCGTTTAGATAAAATCAGAGTTATTGGTCCATTAATTTGGAGGTATGATGGAGTAAGCCAAATTATAAAAAAACCATCAAAAAGATTTCCCTGTAACCCAAAAAGATTTCCCTGTAACCATCAAAAGGATTTGTTTAATCAACCTGATGCAGAGAAAAAGTCCAAACTCCAGAACTATATTAGACCTATAGAACGCTTGAATGTTTCTGCAAAGACCAATTCAGGACGGACCTCCAAAACTGAGACATAGATAAGCGAATAAGTAGTACGCCACAAAATAACTACCGAAGCAAATCCTAAAAGGGAAACCAAATATTTAAACAACAAAAGTAAAGAATAGTGCTGTCACAAAATCATAACATGGCCATATAGATGTACGCTAATAAATGAGCAGAGCTATAAGATACACACATAGCTAGAAGCAGGAAAGAAAGACACCAGCACCATATACTCAATTAAACATTCAGTAACATCAAGATCAACATGAGCCTGAAGCAGAAAGACTAAATTCAGTGCAATAAATAATTATTCAGAATATGATAGAAATTAATCTGGAGTCACATACACAAAAAGTTGAGCAAAATTTCCTATTTCATCAGCATTAAAGCTCGATATTACCAGTCTCATGTCAACGAATTCAAGGATAATATATGGCACATGTAACTCAAAACGATTGTGGTGAACAAACCAGCAAACAATCAAAGCTAAAACATCATTCCAATAGTCGTGAACCACACCCGTAAGATTATGACACATAACTGAGTCACATTCACATGAAACTATGTGTGAGAAATCTAGAACCAAAATCATCTAAGATGAACAAGAAGCACTGATCAAAGTCCAGAATCGACTAAAATATCAAAACAATTCAGTTTCTGTATGGGTATAACCCAAGTACGTTAGCGGACCCCTGTGATAAGTCCGCGAACGCCATAACGGACGCGAATACTGTAAATGTTGCCTACAGCTCTAACAAGTCAGTACATCAACATGGTCCGACAACGTTGGCGGTCGCCCAACAAGACAAAATAAGGGAATCTTCCCAACTGTCAAAAGCACCACGACCGTACACGTATAAAAGGATTACGCACCCTGTCAGGTGAATAATACTTCTATAAATACCCCACTAGTACTATCTCGTGCGTACATTCTCTCACACTCAGAATTCTTATCTCTCTCTCTCTACTTTCTCTCTCTAAATCCTATTTGGACACGTGCTGACTTGAGCGTCGGAGGAGGTTTCCTCGCATCCCCCCCGAGGGTAGTTCACGTTTGCTTCTTGTGCAGTTATTCACTAGCGGAGTCTAACCCCAATCTTTGGCGGACTTCTCTCGAGACCGCCAACCGTTTCAACACCGAAACAACTTGGCGCTAGAAGGAGGGGCTCCCATCTTTGTGAACGCCATCATGGAAAGAACAAACAATGACGGCCGTGATCCATCAGAGTTAGACGCTGGGAACGTCAATGAGCAGCAAACTCCTGGGAACAATGTGTCTCAGGTAAACACTGGTAGCGGATCATTTAACCTGGCTCAATTAAGTCAATTCTCCCCTGAACAGCTACAAATATAGCGTCTTTCATCCAAATGTTACAAGCGGGTACTCAGCCTAACAACACCCCCACTCCTAATACGAGGGTTGGTCAGCTTCGTAGGCGTATGTCGACCATGAATGGTCGCAACGTCGATGGCACCCCCGTGAGAAGAATGCGGACCTTCAATCAGGAAGGACGCCAGATGGAAAGGCAAATTGAGGACCCAGAATATGAGGAAGTCATCCTGGAAACTGAGGATCTCAACAATTCTGAAGATGAGAATCAAAGTCGTTCTCACCGGGAACACAGCATCTGTGGCGCAAGCAATTATTCTGCTGGCGGGCACTTATTGATCAAGCCTAAGCAGTCTCCTTTCATTCCAGAAATCTTGAACCACCCCATGCCGTGAATCAAGATGCCGTCCCCGCAAGTATGATGGCACCTCGGACCGGACGATCATGTGGCCGCTTATGAGGGGCACATGTATTTATACACTCGGAGTGGACGCTATCCGGTGTAAGGTTTTCCCATCTACTTTGACTGGGATTGCCCAGACATGGTTTAAAAGCATCAGGGCTGGTAATGTTTCTAGTTTTTCTCAGCTTTCATCTATGTTCAGCACTCACATCGTGAGTAATAGGCGCCGCGAGCGCACAACTAGCGAGTTGTTATCAATCAAGCAGAGGGAAAATGAGAGCCTACGAGATTTCGTCTGCCGTTTTAATGCTGAGGCGGTCACCATTCCCCGCCTTCAGCAGGACGTGGCCGTCTTAGCTTTGATGACCGGGCTGAGGGAAGGGTCCGCGTTTAGGAGTTATTTGGGCCGTAAAACCTTCACATCCCTTGAGCCAGTCTTGAGGAAGGCAAACGACTTCATCAGGGGGGAAGAGTTTGATAAGGCCGCAAGCAGCCAAAGTCGTGAGCCAGAAAAGAAGAAGGATGATAAGCAGAAGAAAGAAAAAGGTCGCGAGAATGATTGCGGTCGGGATGAAAGGAAGCAAGAGTCAAATGTGGTCAAGAAGGGGAATGACCGCGAGAAAAATGACCGCGAAAGGTTCGAGTACAAAAATAAGTTCGATGCATATACGCAGCTCACGACCTCAAGAGCTCAGATATATCAGATGAACAAAGACAATGATAAATGGCAACGTCCAAAGCCAATGTTTCACAAAAACCGTGATAAGAGCAAATGGTGCGACTTTTATGGGGATCATGGTCATACCACTGAGAACTGTCGGCATTTGAAAGATAACCTGGAGGATCTGATATGACGGGGTTACTTCACTCAGTACAAGGCTCGGGCAAAAGAAGGAGACGTGGTAAAACCAAATAATCAAAATGTATAATCACGAATCTCGGAAATTCATGTTATAAGCGGCGGCCCGATTCATGGCGGTAGCGTGAGTGGGGCAAAGGCCAACTTAAAAGAATTCAGACACCAAGTCAATTTCAATGAAAGTATGCAGTGGAAGAGGCCGCCTGTAATGCCGGCCATGTCTTTCACTGTAGAGGACGCGAAGCACGTCGTTTATCCTCATGATGACCCTCTGGTGGTCACACTGAAAGTATCAAACTGTCTAATCCATAGAATTCTGGTAGATGGAGGTAGTTCCGCAAACATACTGTACTTCTCAACCTTTGAAAAATTGATGATTGGCCGGGAACATTTGAAGCCTGTACGTTACCCGGTGATAGGTTTCACGGGGCGTCGGTGATTCCGGTAAGGCCCGATAACCCTACCGGTCGAGTAGGGGGAGGATGAGAACGCCCGGGGATGTGATGGCGGAGTTTTTGGTGGTTGACGTGCCTGGAGCTTATAACGCAATTATCGGACGCCCTCTTATTCATGACGTCCAAGGGGTTGTGTCAACATACCATCTTACTATGCTGTACGTTTCCAATTTCGGGACGACAACGAAGCTAAGAGGGAATCAAGAGATGGCAAAATCGTGTTATCTAACAAAGACCAAAACAAATGCAAGAAGACGGGTTCCTAGAAGACCTCGATCCGCCAAACCGGGAAGCAAAGGCGAGCTCAGAGGAGAGCTCCAGCAGATGAGGAAAAATCCGAGAAAGGGAATGAAGAGACGATGGAAGTTTCAATGGAAGAGCTGGAATCCAGGCCTGACGATACGCCAAGGCCCAAACCGGATGAAGAAACAAGGCAGGAGATACTAGCGGAGGATCCGGCAAGGACAGTGGCTGTCGGAATGGACATGGACCCAAAGGTCAGGGTTAACCTGGTGACTCTCCTAAGAGAAAACGTGGATGTCTTCGCATTCTCGGCGGATGAGATGCCGGGAATAGATCCGTCCGTGATGGTACATCGTCTAAATGTTGACAAGCGCTATCCGTCCCAAGAAGCAAAAGAAGCGAAATTTTTCTACGAAAAGAACAGGCCGTAAAAGAGGAGGTTGATAAGCTATTAGCAAGTGACTTCATTGAGCCATGCGATTACCCGGGAATGGTTGGCCAATGTAGTCATGGTAAAGAAAGCTAACGGCCAATGGAGGATGTGTGTGGACTTCACAGACCTCAACAGAGCTTGCCCAAAGGATTGCTATCCGTCGCCGAGAATAGACCGCCTAGTAGACTCTACTAGCGGTCATGCATTATTAATCTTTATGGATGCCTTCTGGGCTATCATCGATCGCCTTGCTCGAGGCCGATAGGAAAAAAGCTGCGTTCATCACCGATTGTGGAGTATATAATTATAAGGCAATGCCGTTTGGGCTCCGTAATGCGGGGGCGACCTATCAAAAACTGGTCGACAAAGTGTTCGCGGGTCAGAGGGGGAGGAATATCGAAGCATATGTTGACGACTCCATCGTCAAGAGTAAAACTGACCGCGAACATTTGGACGATCTGGAAGAGACCTTCAGAACTTTGAGGAAATATAAGATGAAGCTCAACCCAAAGAAATGTGTCTTTGGGGTGAGAGCAAGCAAGTTTTTAGGCTTTTTGGTAAGCAAAGGGGGGATTGATGCAAACCCAGCACAAACTCCAAGCCATTGTCGACCCGCCCGAGCCAAAAAGCGTCAAGGATATTCAACGGCTAACAGGGGAGAATGGCGGCCCTCACTCGATTCATTTCAAAATCGGCAGACAAAGCTTTGCCTTTCTTTGCACCTTGCTAAGGGGGAATAAGAAGTTCGAGTGGGGAGAGGAGCAAAGCAAAGCATTCCTGGCGGTAAAAGAGCACTTAAAGAAGCTACCCACCATTACAAGGCCCGAGACTGGAGACGTATTAAAACTATATATCTCGGCCTCGCCGAAGACAGTCGCGGCCGTGTTATTGGTGGAAAAAGAAAAGAGGCAAGCAGCCTAATATACTTTCGTCACCACATCCTTAACGGGCCGAGAGCCGTTACAGTTGGTTGAGAAAATGGCTTTGGCCGTGATAATCGCCGCCGAGAAGCTCGCACCATACTTCGACCGCCATCCCATTCAAGTTTTAACCAACCGCCGCTAGAAAAAGCGTTGCAAAAGATGGATAGTTCCTAGCTTGCTAAAATGGGCCGTTGAACTATCGAGTATGATATACAAGATAAGCCCGGGGACCGCTATCAAAGCGCAGTCCCTGGCAGTTTTATCGTGGAAGCCTCATATGAGGAAGAAGAAGTGGAGCAAAAGGAAGTCTCGCTACCGGAAGTCGACGGATCGTCCGCCGTTAGCGGATTCGGGGCGGGTATAGTGATGACTAGCCCTGAAGGAAATTCTTACCAGTACGCCATCAAGTTCGCCTTCCCGGCGTCAAACAACGAAGCAGAATATGAAGCGGCAATTGCCGGACTGAGAATGTGTTTGGCAGCGGGTGCTAAGAAAGTGTTTTTAAAAACGGACTCACAGTTGGTGAGCGGCCAGCTGAGAGGAGAATTTGAAGTCAGAGAGGCCAACATGCTAAAATACGTCGAAAAGGCCAAGGAGTTGATGGCTCAATTGAATCATTTTGAGATTCAAGCGATACCTAGGGCCGAGAACACGAAAGCAGACGCATTGTCCAAGTTGGCAAGCTCTGACTCATTTAGCATTGAAAGAACCGTCACGGTGGACATCTTGAAGGAAAAGAGCATCACAGAAAAAGTCGTAACCGTCAATAGTATAAACCAGCAGGGGGAATGGTTTAGTGAGCTGGTGGCGTACAAGTTAACTGGGACGCTTCCCAATAATCCTTCGTCTGCCAAGAAATTGAAGCGACAAGCACGTTGGTACGTCATATACCAGAATGAGCTATACAAGAAATCATTCAGTTTACCTCTGCTTAAATGCGCAACCGAATGGGAATCCGCGAAGATCCTTGAAGAAATACATGAAGGTATATGCGGCAACCATATTGGCGGAAAGGCTTTGGCACTTAAGGCATTGAGAGCGGGATTCTATTGGCCAAGTATGCTGGCGGATTCCCAGAGCTACGTTAAGAGATGTGATAAGTGCCAGAGATACGCTCCCGTCATTAACAGGCCAGCCAACGATTTGCAGCCTATCCTATGCCCGATTCCGTTCGCTTAGTGGGGAATGGACATCTTGGGACCGTTCACCACAGCAACCGGGGGGAGAAAGTTCCTAATAGTGGGAATTGATTACTTTACCAAGTGGATAGAGGCAGAGCCGACAGCAAAAATCAAGGCAAATCAGGTCAAGAAATTCATCTGGCAAAATATTATGACAAGATTTGGGATCCCCATGGCTATCGTCTTTGATCATGGCGTCCAATTCGATTGTCGTCCTGTACAGGCCTTCTTAACGGAATTTTGGGTAAAATTTGCATACTCAGCCGTTTGCCACCCTCAGAGCAACGGACAAGCAGAGGCCGCGAACAAGCAGATCCTAAACGCCTTGAAGAAAAAGCTAGATGAATTTAAAGGAGCATGGGCTGATATGGTACCGGCAGTGCTATGGTCAAACAGAACAACGGAGAAGGAAGCAACGGGAGAGAGCCCATTCAAGTTAGCCTTCGGCGCAGAAGCGGTGTTGCCAGTAGAGGTGGGGTTACCCTCTTACCGGATCAAGCACCAAGACCTGCAAAAGAATGACCAGGCACTTAGGGAAGACCTAGACTTCTTGCCGGAAACAAGGCTCATGGCAGAACTGAGAGCAGCCGCTTACAAAGACAGGATCAACAAGGCTTACAATAAAAAAGTCATGGAGAGGCCATTAGATGTTGGCGACCTGGTCCTTCGCAGAACAGCGGCCACTGGCAAGGCGCATATTGAGGGAAAGCTGACTGCTAACTGGGAAGGTCCCTACATCATAGCCAAGAAAATTGCTCTCGGTTCTTTCATTTTAAAGAGGATAGACGGCAAGGAGCTTAAAAATTGTTGGAATGCTAGCGTCCTAAACAAATACTATGTTTGAGTTATTTAATGTAATAGACCGAGAACCACCCTTAATTACTTAAATAATACAAGCTTCTGTCAACAGTTCATCAATTGTCTTATTATTTTCATGCATATTAATCAAAAGCCATATGACAGGCTCAAAGTGCGTTAACGGTCATATGACAGACCTAGCACATTACAAAAGCCATATGACAGGCTCACGAACATTAGCGGTCATATAAAAGATCAGACGATAATTATCGTTGGCAAATAAAAAGATTGGAGGACATACAACAATCAGATGATAATGAAAGCGACAGAAACTCAAGATATAAAGTACTTTCCCATAAAATAAAAGCTACTGGCTTGGCGGCCAACTACAGGCAAAACGATGGCAGCCAAATAAAAGGCTTTTAGTTGGAATTGTACTTATAAAATTAAGAAACGTTAGCGTTTACAAATGCCAACATGGACCGAATAAAGAGTCAAAATATTCAAAATATTACAAGCTATAAACTATTGGAGGAGCAAGAAGAGCTGATAGAAGGCCGCCAAAAACTTCAAGAAGGGGGGACATCCTGATCTGTTTGTTCCGCCACATCCCGAGGATCCGCATCCGCTATGGCATCTTCGTCGGCAAATTTTGGATCCCCCTCGAATGGCGACAGGTGCTGGCCGGCAGCGTGAGCCTCCTCGATCACATTCCAGTCAAATCCTGGAACGGTCTTGCAAACACATCTCATGGCAGCCGCCCATCCACCGTCATACCTCTTATGGAGGGCCGCAAAGATATTCATCGATCGTTTGAACTCGGCAATGCCTTGGCGACCTCCCCCGGCCTCGCCTTCGGCCGCGGCGTCCCAAGACGGCAACCTCCTACTCGGTGTTAGCGGCCTCCAGAGCTTTGGTCAATGTGTTGACATTTTCCTCGCCCCTTCCAATAAAGCGGCTCGCGGCCTCAAGGTTTGCAGCTCATCCTCGAGGGACCGCAAGGCAGCCAGTCTTGGTTCGCGGTTTATCCTCGGCATCTTTAAGCAAGTCCTCGGCAAGTTTCCAAGGATCGTTTATAGCTGTCCGACAACTTCGGTACTCAACATATCGCTCAATCGCCTCAAGAGCAGCATTGTTGGCCTGAGGAGAAGAAAGAAGGACGTCAATACAAATACAAAAATAAATAACAGTAACAAATGGAGGAAGAAGCATACCACAAGTTGGTCGTGAGCCAACCTAGCAGCTCGGAGTCACCAAGGACCCCGTCGCCCGTCATCAATAGGCGTTGCATGCCTTTCAAAATCCGGTAGGCGAGAACGCCACCGTTCTCTCGGAATATCGGCATACGCCGACTCATCCTCTCTAACGTCCCAATCGGGTTGGTAGATTTTGCCTGGGACGATAGGACGGCCGGCAAAGGAGGCCGCCATTGAATCACTCAGCGGCACTTCTCTCTTCTCAATCCACTCACCAAATCGAGAGAAAATGCCGGGAGATAAGCTAGATAGAAAACTTTGAGAAGTAATCATCTCCCGGATCTTTTGACGAATGGTGGAAAAGGAGCCAGACAACCAAGTACCACCGCTCGGGAGACCGGGATCCGTGGCCGCGACCTCCACGTGCCTTTGACTCCCAGGAGCATTCACGTCCTGGTTTTCATCAGCGGGAGTAGAAGTGCCAGGACCTGCCAAGGTCGGTCGCTTGTTAGCGGAGGAGTCCGTCGCGGTCTGTTCTCGCGGCCGTCTCCTAGTCACGCCTCCCCTGGCAACAGACCGGGAAGTAGAAGACCTCAGAGGGACAGCAGCAGGCTGCCCACCAGAGCCGGCAACAGCAGTGATGGCAGCCGGAACAGGGACGTGAGCAACGGTTACCCCACCGCGACCACGGCGAATATTCTGCTGTCCATTGCGATTACCTCCTCGACGGCCGCTAGTGTTACCGTGCATTGTCTCGTACTCGAAGGAGGGAGCGGGCGGCAGGTGTGTTAGCGGCTTGAGGTTCTCGTCAACGCCGAGCGCGTCGAAATCAAGGTGGTCAAAGCCTGTGGACATACAGAAGGCAGTTAAAAAAAAAATTATATTATTACTTTCATCAGATGGACCAGTCCGACAACAACACTTACCATTTTCATGAGTAGGACTGAGCAGCATGGCCGACACGGGTTTGTTCCCAGGATGTACTTGGAATGAGGAATCCAATATTTAGGCTCTTTAACCTTCACCTCCTTCCCGTCCTCATAGGTGACTAAATAATCCTCCGTGTCAAAGTAATCGAAGGCCGCTAACTCTTCCTCAATTAGCGGAATAAGGGGTAAATGCTCCATGTGCGGACGGGGCTTGGTAAAATGACGACGCACTGGGTAATCCTCAGGAACCCGTAAGCAAAAGAAAGCGTCTTGCCAGCCCTTCAAACCAGTCACTTTAGGCTGGACTGTCATCTTCTTGTCGGTCGTAGTCAGCGACCACCAACCTGCCTGCCTAGAAGATCCATTTTTCTTCAGCCAATGGATGTGGCGGAATAAATTCAGCGTTTGCGGAAAATCCAAAAAACGCACAACCTAGATGTACGCTATCAAATTCCGGACCGCTAGAGGAGTCAATTGAGCCAAGCACACGTTGAAAGCATTTAAGATCTTTACCAAAAAAAGTCTAGAGGGAAGCGGAGGCCAAACTCGAAATGATGAGTATACACGGCCACGTGACCGGGAGGACACTCCGTCACAATGGCTCCCTCTGGTGGGACTATCAGCTGATAACCCGACGGAACAAAGTATAAATCCCGAGCAACTCTCGGGTAGGCAAGGTCAGTGGCGTCCTGACGCCAAGGTAAATCAATCTCTACACTGAGAGGACCGGCACTGAAATCATCAGGCAGCCATAAAGCATCAGAGCCCGGTCCGGTCTCAATCTCCTCCATCGGATTCGAAGTCATCGACCCTTAACTCGGCAAAGACGGGAAGATTCCCCAACCACATGTGCAGACGAAGGCACAGAAACGTCGATATTTGCGTCCGCAGAATCAATCGCATCCTCATTGACGCGGACGGCAGGACTCGCAGTAGTGCGACGATGATAAACAGTCTCCTGACGGACCATGACGGTAGTAATAGAGTCGCTGTCGTCACCTAAATCAATAATATGAGGGTTAGGAGCCGCAGATTGTTGTAAGCGGTCGAAAAAGTCAACGGTTATTTCCACCCCAGCATCCGCCAAGCTATCCAACCAAGCATGCTCTCTAAGAGGTGCTACATCAAGGCTGGGAGCGGCATCGGCCGGAGGATGCCTAACGGATCGTCTAGCAAGAATCTGATGCCTAAGCTCCCTAAGCATTTGTCGGTCACCACTCTGACTGGCGGATAGATACCTCCTAGTCAAGTTATGCTCCTCAAGGGTAGCAGGGTCGTTTAAAAACTTTGACCTTAACTCTTTTTCTTTCTCAGCGGTAAGAGGTATGTCCGCTAACAACCTGGTCCTCCCCACTGGACTTGAGCTAGAAGCAGGTTCACTATTGGCCAGAGGAGAAGAGGGTTCGTTATCGGACAGAGGAGAAGAGGGTTCGTTATCGGCCAAAGGAGAAAAAGGGTCACTCTCGGTCATGAACGCCTCACTAAGAGCATTCTGGCTATCAGACTGGTCCGACATGATGAATACGCAAAGAAACTTAAGAAAACGAGGAGAAAAATTGAAGAAATACCTGGAAACGAAAGGTCGCCGGAAAAAAGTATAGTAAGTGAAAAACGCCGGAAAAGGTGAGCAAAGTTCCCAAACAGTGAAATCGCACCCAAAAGACTCGAACTTGAAGCAAAAGAACCACCGGAAACGTAAAAAGGACGCCGGAAGAACACAAAACTTCAAACAAAGAAACCCATAAAACCTTCGTCAAAAAATGACGAAATTTTTAGTGCAAGGAGACCGGAAAGTGAAAACTGAGAGGTTTGGTAACTTTTCGAAGTAATTTGAGCACAGGAAAGGTGATTTCTAAGCAACTCAAGCTTCGGCTATGGAAGTTTTGTCAGAGAAAAATGGAGAAGGAAAGAGAAAGCTTTGAGAATAAAGATAAAGAAATCCAAAAAGGACAACTGCTCCAATATAAGGCACGAATGAACGGCTGAGATTGAAAGACCTCTCAACTCCCTCTCCAGATTCCTGCCAAGTGTCAAAACACGGTAAACCCTAATAAAGTAATGGGCGGGATTTTCAGAAAAGTAATCATTAACTTTTCGAAATTTTTCAACTCCCTACGACGACACGTGGCACCCAACTAATTAACTTCTTTAAAAAATTGAGCACGGCAATAATGATTCGCTTCCACTAACAACATCATTAACGGTCAAGACCCCAAATGATGCTGGGGGGCTAGTTGTATGGGTATAACCCAAGTATGTTAACGGACCCCTGTGATAAGTCCGCGAACGCCATAACGGACGCGAATACTGTAAATGTCGCCTACAGCTCTAACAAGTCAGTACATCAACATGGTCTGACAACGTTGGCGGTCGCCCAACAAGACAAAATAAGGGAATCTTCCCAACTGTCAAAAGCACCACGACCGTACACGTGTAAAAGGATTACGCACCCTGTCAGGTGAATAGTACTTCTATAAATACTCCACTAGTACTATTCTGCAGGTACATTCTCTCACACTCATAATTCTTATCTCTCTCTCTACTTTCTCTCTCTAAATCCTATTTGGACACGTGCTGACTTGAGCGTCGGAGGGGGTTTCCTCGCATCCCCCCCGAGGGTAGTTCACGTTTGCTTCTTGTGCAGTTATTCACTAGCGGAGTCTAACCCCAATCTTTGGCGGACTTCTCTCAAGACCGCCAATCGTTTCAACACCGAAACAGTTTCCATATAAAATACTAGAGCAGATTCCCAAAGGAACTGATAATATACAAGAGCATATCTCAAAAAGACATCATAGACAGAAAACTCCCTCTTATATCAACATAAAAACCAACATCATGAACACATTGCTGCAGGGGGAACATAGGATAGAACCCATCAGGCCATCAGCACATGTACGAATCCCTTCACTACCTATGACCAACATGATATCTGAAATGGCAAACAGACCATATGACATGAAAGTGAACCCTAATTTTTAAAGCCATGTATAACAAGAAGTTCTTATTAGTCAACAAGACGACCTCCATTTTCCCGACAGAGAAACAAACTAGCACTATATCATTATCACACAACACAATCATAAAAATAATCCAATTAAAAAAACACCAACAAAAAATCGTTATAGTTGGGAATACGTTATTTCTGCATTAGGTTTTGCTTAAGTTGGTAGGTCTTAGAACGGAATATAGAGCTTAAAGATCCAGCATCACATGCATCCAATAGTATATGCAACCACTTAGATCCTTGACAAGTTAACAAAACAATATGAAATTGAAGCAAGATGACAAATCTAATGACTTAAGAGAAAAAAAAACCTTTAGTTTTTTCCTTTCAAAAACTCAAAATCATTTGCTGCCAAGAAAAGATAAAATGACAATTTGCACATACCCGAAGTACTCTAATCTAATTAAAATAGAAACCATGAGACCCTCAAACACACCAATCTCTTATACATTCGAAAAGTATTCTAAGAAGTATATTGAAAATCATCATCATGAGGCATGACCCAAACACCGTATCATATATACAAACTGTAGATAACAGAATAAACTTCAAATTTAGGAGAACCTTTCAGCCAAACCATACATGTTGGTCTTTAGTTAGAGAGCAGTAAATCTACACAATCTAAATGAATTAGCTTGTGCAAATAAACCTCACATGAAGAGTCTATTTTTTCCAGCATGATTACACTCCACAATGCATGTGCTTACTGTTGTGACTCTAAGTCAATGTTATTTTGATGATGATAAACACTCTATGCTATAACATGTATGTGTGTAACAGTGATCTAAGAAAACTATCAAGATTGGATGTTCATGAAAGATCAAGAACTTGAAGATATGGAAGCTTAGGTCTAGTTATGTTCTTAGTTATGTTTATGCAATGTAATTAACGTATTGGAACTTTGTGCTAAACTAGAAATATGAAATTAGGATGATTAAGTATTTTCTTAGAGTTAAGAAAATAGGTAATTATATTAATTTCATGTTTCTATATTTAAAGAATATAAAAAGGGGAGTTTTTAATTTCGAAAATTAGTTTTGAAAGGAAAATATTTTTTACAAAGATTTTCGGATAAAGAGTTTTGTAAAAACTGATTTTAAAGAAAAAGTTTCTTTAAAAATATTTTCGGAAAAAAGAGTTTTAAAAAAAATGATTTTTAAGAACAAGATATTGATAAAAATTCGAGAAAAATAAAAAGAAGAGTTTTAATAAAAAATTGATTTTAAAGAAAACATTTCTTTAAAAGATTTTCTAAAAAGATTGTTAGTAAAAAGAGAAAAACTGATTTTTAATGATAACGATTTTTATAAAGTTTGTTTAGATAAAAACTAATTTAGAATCTGATTTAGAGTTGGCATAAGATATGGAGGAATCCTTATCTTACAAGGAGTAAAGGAAATCAATTTTTTTATAAAAGATAAAATTGGATTTTGAAAAGGAAAAGAATTATATCCCTTTATTTTAGGAATAAAAATTATTCAAGAAGATAATTATTTCTTGGAGAATAATTCTTATTCAGTTGATGAAGTTATATAAGGGATAGAAATCAGTATACTATCACACGTTTTCATATTTGGAGAGATAAAGATTTTGAGAGCTGAAAACGATCTCCCATAGCACAGTGTACGGCACAGAGTTCTAGTAGGTTAAGGTCTTTAAACAAATTAAAGTTTGTAACGATCCTCTATTTGCTTGAATAAGAAGCACGCTTTTGAGGAATCATTCAATCTGTAATCTTTCATATTATAGAGAGTAGAAACACTTAGGGTTAAGTGTTGGGGAGCACTACTAGAGTTAGTAGTGGGGGAATCGAATTGTATCAAGGGTTTGGTATTTTACGATTCAAATAATAAACGAGTAGTTTGTGTGGACGTAGATCTCAGAGGTGAGATTGAACCACGTTAAATTCCTGTGTCTTATTATTTGATTTCATTGTTTTATTGTTTGATACAATTTCGTTCGAGCAAAAACATCAATCGGAGAATTTACGAGTGAATAACACAGTGCACGGCACTGTGCCATAAGAGTGTTTTTACGAAAATCGATTAGTATTAGTCACTCAATTCAACCCTCCCTTCTTGAGTGTCACCTTGAGTTCCAACAAGTGGTATCAGAGCATGCTATTCTCGAAAGGCTCATCCCTAGAGAATAGAAGTCATGAACATGCAAGATGACTCTCGAGATAGACATACAAAGTGTCCGATTTTTAACGGAAAAGACTACGGATGGTGGAAGGCTAGGATGAGGATCTACATCCAAGGATCGGACTATGAATGCTGGAAAATCATAAGGAAAGGACCAATCCTTATCCAAGCCAAAAATGCTGAAGGAAAGATGGTCGACAAGGATGAAGACGACTACAATTCAGTTGACTATGCAAAAGCCGAAAAAAACTTCAAAGCTATGAGTATTCTCCAATATGGAATTGGACCTGATGAATACTCAAGGATCTCGGCTTGTACTGCAGCAAAAGAAATATGGGACACGCTGGAGTTGGCCCACGAAGGTACGAATGAGGTAAAACAATCTAGAATAGATTTGCTTGTCCAACAATATGAATTGTTTACTATGAATAAGGACGAAACTATTAAAGAGATGTTCACTAGATTTACACTAATCACTAATGAATTACGTTCTCTAGGCAAAACATATACTTCTGAAGATTTAGTCAGAAAGGTATTAAGAAGTTTAACAAATCGATGGCTCCCAAAAATAACCGCTATTCAAGAAGCTAAAGATTTGACTAAACTTTCACTAGAACAACTTATTGGATCATTAATGACTCATGAACTTGTCTTAGATTCTAAAACTAATGAACCAAAAAGTAAAGGTATAGCCTTGAGAACTGAATTGGAAATTGAAAATAGTGATAGTGATGATGATATTGATTTTCTTACTAGGAGATTTAAAAAATTTCTCAAAAAGAACAAAAACAACAATCCTAGAAAAGATGAAAATTTCAAAGGTAAGAGCACTACCTCTAACTTTAAGATAAGTGCTACTAATTCGGGTTGTTTCAAGTGTGGAGAGTTAAATCACAGGATTAAAGAATGTCCCTTATGGGATGATGAGAAGCCCAAAGAAAGAAGGGAGCAATCGAAGAAAGAATTCAAAAAGGCTATGATAGGTGCCGTTTGGGGAGATTCGGATTCTGACGAAGAACAGTCAGAGGCACAGTGCCATGAGGAAAATTTATGTCTGAATGCTGTACAGACATCACAGAGAAAGGTACAGTGCCAGGACGACTCTCACTTGTGTCTAATGGCGAAAAGTTCAAACTCCCAAGATGAAACTGAAGACAGTGAGGTAAGTCTTCTTTCTCTAAAACCTTCAATACATCTTCTTTCAAAAAACCAACTTGTTACTTTGCTTGGAAATATCATTGATGATTGTCAAGAAATGAATGATGATTTTTCAATCATGAAAAAGGAAGTAAAAAATTTAACTAAGCAAAAGATTGGGTTGGAATTGGAATATAAGGATTTATTAAAGGACTGTAAAGAACTGATGAAGAAGACTGATGAACTTGAAAAAACTATTGAAGAGAAAGATACTGAGATAAACGCTCTAAGATACGAAAAGTCTCTTGCTAACGAAATCGTAAATGACACAGTGTCATACACTGTGTTAGAAGCTGAAAAATCGAGTCTTGAAAAGCAAATTGAATCGCTAAATCATGAGTTAGTTGAACTAAAGAATTTAAGACAGAAATCAAGAATTGTTCCACTAATGCTGCCTAGTGATGCAAAGATAAGTGAAGAACTTAATAAAGTTAAGAGAGAATTAGAAATTTCGAGAAAAAGAAATAGTGATCTAAATACTTCTGTTGAATTCTTGGAATCACAATTGACTATTGCTCGAAAAATGTATGAAAAGTGGTCATATGGTCTAAAAGCTCTCGATTATTTGTCTAGTACAACTAACAATCAAAACAAAACTGGTTTGGAATATACAGGTCAGCAACACAGTGTACGACACAGTGCCAGAAATTTCGAAAGAGACTTTCGTAAAAGAAAATATGTTGATCTACCTGAATATTTGATTTGCAACTTTTGTGGAAAAAATGGACACCTTATGGAGAACTGTAATATCAAGAAAAGGAGTGTTGCGAAAAATGTAAAGTATGTAACTCAAATATGGGTTAGAAAAGACTTATTAGAAGCTCAACGAAAGAAAAGGGACCCAAACAGATTTGGGTTCCTAAAATTAACAAGTGATCTTTTTGCAGGCAAACGTGAGAGGAAGCAGCCTATGGTATCTCCACAGTGGATGCTCAAGATATATGGCTGGTGATAAATCTCAATTCCTCTCACTAGTAGCCTACCATGGAGGCTGTGTTACATTTGGCGACAACAAAAAGGGAGAAATAAGTGGTATTGGAAACGTCGGCAAATCCCTAACACACTCCATAGAGAATGTGATGTTGGTAAGTGGTTTAAAAAATTTGTTAAGCATATCCCAATTGTGTGATCAAGGTAATTCTGTTGAATTTCATGCATGAATATTTTACAATACAATTTGTGGCTTTGGGATTAATTTCTGGAAATTAGTTGAGTATTATGCTTGTTGTCCTCCTTTAAATATGTTAATTAGAGCGCTGATGCATGTCTTTGTGAAACACTGTGAGAAAAAGTCTACTTTATATAAAAAGGACTCGTAATGGTCTAATGATGTTGTCCTAATGTCATAATCCTAAGTTGCCGAACTCATGAGCTATATGATCCTAAGTTGCCGAGTTATTGAGCTATGAAATGCTAATTCTTTCTCCTATGGCAAGCTTGATCTTTATCCCGATATTCTGATTTTCTATTTATGAGTTTGACATTCGTGCCTCATTATTTCTTTCTTTCATATGTCTCACCTTATCGTCATTTTCCTATTATTATCCTTCTTTTCCTCACCCATTGATCCAAAGTTCAACAAGTGCTTTTAATCTTGATTAATGATAATTTATGGGGCAAGAACCTCTTGAGAAGATGATGGAAGAAAAAGACGCATCAGTTAAGGGGGAACATGAAAAGGATGGAATGAAACACAAATACGTGAAAGAATGAAAAGTACTGATTCACATTGTGCAAGGCACAGTGCCAGGAGATGCATCAAAAAGAAAATGAGGTCCGAATTAACTTATTATCTTTGATCTCTTATTGATTGACTCTAGTAATATTGTATGGTCTGCTTCTCCTTCATAAAAATAAAAATAAAAAAAAAAAGAAAAGAAAAGGAGAGTAAGACACTTATTTTAGATAAGTCCTAGAGTTCAATTCAAATGTGAAGAAAATTATCAAAGTTTTGAAGATCATCATTTTGGATTCCAGTATATCCGAAGATTAGTTATATTTGGAAGGAAATAGATTGTTCTCTGGCACAGAAACACACACAATGCCACAGTGAAGAAAGTCCTATGATGTTTATTTGCGGAAGTTGAAAATCTTAAAAGAAAGGTTTAAGCACTTGTTGAGCCAATTGCCATTTCAAATCTTCAAGCTTGCATTATATTACCTATCTTTTTCTTACTTTCTTAGCTATTAGCCATGATAGCCATGATCCTTCATGATTATTTCTTGCTCCATAACATCGGATTGTGAGTTGGATTATTTTTTGCTTAATGACTTCGGATTGTGAGTTGGATTATGACATAGCACCAGCATCCTTAGTGTCTATTGCTTGAGCTACTTGCATTATTTTGCTGACTATATCTCACTTTGACTCGCTAAACATGTTGATGCTCTCCTTTTTAATAATGTGAAAAGGGGGAAGATGGGTATAATACTTAGACTAATGAACATGTTGATGCTCTCTTATTTGGTTATCCTAATAAACATGTTACTTGTGAATGATGTTGAGTTATCTTCCCTAATGTGATTTATGGTGCATAATTTGAGGAGGAAGTATTATTTGTTTGTCATCATCAAAAAGGGGGAATTTGCTGTGACTCTAAGTCAATGTTATTTTGATGATGATAAACACTATATGCTATAACATGTATGTGTGTAACAGTGATCTAAGAAAACTATCAAGATTGGATGTTCATGAAAGATCAAGAACTTGAAGATATGGAAGCTTAGGTCTAGTTATGTTCTTAGTCATGTTTATGCAATGTAATTAACGTATTGAAACTTTGTGCTAAACTAGAAATATGAAATTAGGATGATTAACTATTTTCTTAGAGTTAAGAAAATAGGTAATTATATTAATTTCATGTTTCTATATTTAAAGAATATAAAAAGGGGAGTTTTTAATTTCGAAAATTAGTTTTGAAAGGAAAATATTTTTTACAAAGATTTTCGGATAAAGAGTTTTGTAAAAACTGATTTTAAAGAAAACGTTTCTTTAAAAATATTTTCGGAAAAAAGAGTTTTAAAAAATATGATTTTTAAGAACAAGATTTTGATAAAAATTCGAAAAAAAGAAAAAGAAGAGTTTTAATAAAAAATTGATTTTAAAGAAAACATTTCTTTAAAAGATTTTCTAAAAAGATTGTTAGTAAAAAGAGAAAAACTGATTTTTAATGATAACGATTTTTATAAAGTTTGTTTAGATAAAAACTGATTTAGAATCTGATTTAGAGTTGGCATAAGATATGGAGGAATCCTTATCTTACAAGGAGTAAAGGAAATCAGTTTTTTTATAAAAGATAAAATTGGATTTTGAAAAGGAAAAGAATTATATCCCTTTATTTTAGGAATAAAAATTATTCAAGAAGATAATTATTTCTTGGAGAATAATTCTTATTCAGTTGATGAAGTTATATAAGGGATAGAAATCAGTATACTATCACACGTTTTCATATTTGGAGAGATAAAGATTTTGAGAGCTGAAAACGATCTCCCAGAGCACAGTGTACGGCACAGAGTTCTAGTAGGTTAAGGTCTTTAAACAAATTAAAGTTTGTAACGATCCTCTATTTGCTTGAATAAGAAGCACGCTTTTGAGGAATCATTCAATCTGTAATCTTTCATATTATAGAGAGTAGCAACACTTAGGGTTAAGTGTTGGGGAGCACTACTAGAGTTAGTAGTGGGGGAATCGAATTGTATCAAGGGTTTGGTATTTTACGATTCAAATAATAAAAGAGTAGTTTGTGTGGACGTAGATCTCAGAGGTGAGATTGAACCACGTTAAATTCCTGTGTCTTATTATTTGATTTCATTGTTTTATTGTTTGATACAATTTCGTTCGAGCAAAAACATCAATTGGAGAATTTACGAGTGAAAAACACAGTGCACGGCACTGTGTCATAAGAGTGTTTTTGCGAAAATCGATTAGTTTTAGTCACTCAATTCAACCCTCCCTTCTTGAGTGTCACCTTGAGTTCCAACACTTACAACAATGTCCTATATAATCTATGACACTTGATTTTAACACCCTTGAAAAGCAGAGGGAAAAGTTCACTATGATTAACATATACACCTCGAAATAAATCAAAGGAACCCCACAGGAGTATCTACTGAACAACAAGATCATAGCAAACGACTAACTCAACAACGCTCAGGGAGAAGTTCACTACAAATTATTAACATATACCCGTACATAAATCAAAGAGACTCCAAGACAACAGACAACAACATGAAGTGTATCCACTGAACAACAAGATCGTAGCAAAGGACTAAGTCACCAACTCCCCAACTAAAGATAACACTATATCAAAGAGAACACATTAATAGGTTATCAACATAATAGATACGCATGCCAAAGCAATTCTTCCTTTTCACAAAGCAAAGCATGACAAAGGTCCAATAACTTACGCCACAAAAAAATAGCCAAGTGATTTTCGATCAAATCATAGAAGAAAAGCACCTCAAATATAGAAAAAAAAATGTGCGAACCAAGTCGAATCAAAGGTCTGAAAGATGTAAATCAAGCTGGATCTGCAAACTTTCCTAGTTGGAGATGCTTCCGGAGGAAACAAGGGAGGGAAGCCCTAAGCTTGTGTCCCATGCAACAACTAATCCCCAACTCCTATGAAAGTCGGATCTAGACACCCAGCTAAACTAGCCCTTAAAGAACAAGAGCTATGGAGACACATCCTAAAAGGTATACATTCGCCTAAAATCAACATCAATACTTTTAGACTATTTAGCTTGCATGTGAACTCCATACAAGCCATGCCAAATCCAATAACACCTGAGAAATAAAATGGAAAGAAAGAAGGTGGTAATCAGTAGTGTTGTATTGTTGTCTAACACTAAGGAACTGCAATAGAACCATATAGGAAAATATGAAGAGTTCAAACCTATCGCATAAAACATCTCACGACATAAATCTTCACATTCATCATGTTCGAAACCAAAGACGAAATCCACATATCTAGAGGCAAGCAAAATCATATAGCCAAAGTGCCAAACAATGACAAGATTCAGTAAATCCCTCAAAACACATATGACATCCAGAGACAAGCAAAATCATATAACCAAACAAACAAAAAGATTCAGCAAATACCCTAATAGAAGTACCAAAAATTTTAAAACTGTAAAAGCCAAAGTAGCAATATTAACCATAACATCAAGTAAAATGCCAATTAGACCCATAAGAATCATTGATAACACCTATCATGAGATCAAGATCAAGAACAAAATCTACGAAACATGCATCTACCATGTAATAGCAAAATCACATATATAACCAATCGAACATGGATTAAAACAAGATACAACAAGTGCAATTCAGTAATAAATCACAGACAAACATCACAAGTAACAAGAGAATCAACAGAACCACGTAGAAATTTTCATAGACCAACCCCCCTCAACATAATACAGAGAACAGACATACAAATTCCTGGATGAACTTTCCACTAAGCAGAAAACAATTCAATCACCAGTTCACCACCATGAAACCACATCAACACATCGATGTGCAGTTCGTCAAATAACAAACCTACCTCTTAATCATCACCACTACACCTTATACAACTTCATGATGAGGACATCAACGCTTGTGTCATGGGTCAAGGCTATAACTATGTAGAAAGATCAACTCACAAGTTCAACCAACTGCCAAAGACGCTCTATAATGATCCTTACTGTTTAAGATCAACATGCACCTGAAGCAAAAAACAGGCAAGCTCAAAAATAACAAAAAAACAGCAACTTGTTTATATACCTAACATTTAGGTCAACATGCACCAGACACAAGGTCCAGTAAACAGCTCCCTCTTCACCGGAGTAGCTTCCTTTCACAACAAAAGAAGTAAATCCAAAAGGAAAGATTAGACAAAGGTCAAACTACAATAAAAAACCACACGGACGACAAAGACCTGGAAGCAGGGGATAAAAGCACACACCGGAAGGAAGTTCATCTAATATAAGACCTCAAGCATCCATAAACGTTACATGAAAAAGAACATGTGAGTAAATAGATAAGTTAATAAACAAATAGCAAAAAAATATGCAGAATACCGAAAGATAAAACAAGGTCTCCAACCCCCCCTCCCCCCAAAAAAAATTACTATCGACAAATGACGAAAATCATGCGTTAAAATTCAGCTACATCTAACAATATTCTAAAACATCAAGAAGTGTACCATCTACAACCAAAAAACCATCAAAACTAAGACCATTTTTACTGTGACTGTAAAGGCAGTGTGTATGATTAGGTTTTTGTCAATCAATGCCTTGTCATTAGCTGCGGTAATTGTATACAAATATACAATTCTATGCTTGTGTATTACAAATGGGCTTACTAACTCTAACTTATAAGACTAAGCCCATACTAATTACAAAGTAATATATATATATATACACATATAGTCCAACACCCCCCCCCCTCAAGTTGGAGCATGGGGATCATGAATGCCCAACTTGACATTTAAATACGAAAACTGACGAACACCGAGGGCTTTGGTGAAGATATCGGCAAGTTGTTCATGAGTAGAAACGTGAGCAGTAACAACTAGACCAGCTTGAATAGTGTCACGAATATAATGACAGTCAACTTCAATGTGTTTCGTGCGTTCATGAAAGACGGGATTTTGGGGAATATAGAGAGCAGACTTGCTGTCACAAAAGAGAGAACTAGCTCGTGGATGAGAGACACCAAGACTGCGAAGAAGAGCACCCAACCATTTAAGTTTGGCAGTAACATCAGCCATCGATCTATACTCGGCCTCAGCAGAAGAACGAGAGACTGTGTGTTGTTTCCGGGTCTTCCATGAGATGGGAGACGACCCAAGAAACACAATCCAGCCAGTGACAGAGCGACGGGTCAATGGACAACTCGCCCAATCAGAATCACACCATGCTGACAAGTGTAAGTCACTAGGAGAAGAAAGGATAATACCTTGACTGGGACTCCCTTTCAAATAACGAACCACACGTAAAGCAGCATCCCAATGATGTTGATGAGGGGAATGCATAAACTGAGCAAGGACATGAAAAACATACGCAAGATCAGGACGCGTGAAGGCCAAATAAATAAGTCGTCCCACAAGACGACGATATTGAGCAGGATCTGAAAATAAAGGGCTGTCATCACGAGCCAAAGTGTGGTTCTGCTCAAGAGGAGTATCAGTAGGTTTAGCACCAAGCAACCCTGTCTCAGAAATGATATCAAGGGTGTAATTCCGTTGAGAGAGGAAGAAACCATCAGAACTGCGCGCAACCTCAATACCTAGAAAGTACTTCAGAGGACCAAGATCTTTCATGCGGAAGCAATCACCAAGGTATTGTTTGAAGGAAGCAAGGGCAGCAGAGTCATTGCCAGAAATAATGAGATCATCAACGTACACGAGCACATGTAAGCAGATAGCTCCACGACGATAAGTGAAAAGAGAGTAGTCGGAATAGGAGTGAGAAAAACCATAATGTCGCAAAGAAGTGGCCAACGTAGCAAACCAACACCTAGGCGCCTGACGAAGACCATAGAGAGATTTCTGCAAGCGACACACCTGACCCGGACTGCTACTGAACCCAAGAGGAAGTTTCATATAGACATCCTCATCCAAATCACCATGAAGGAAGGCATTATGTACATCCATTTAATGAACCTCCCAATTACGGATTGCGGCAACGACAAGAAAAGCCCGAACGGTAACCATTTTAGCAACCGGAGCAAATGTCTCATTATAATCAATCCCCTCCACCTGATGGTTACCAAGAATGACCAAGCGAGCTTTGAGGCGCTCAACACTGCCAACTGAATGATATTTAATTTTGTAAACCCATTTGCACCCCAAAGCCTTCTTACCGGGAGGTAAAGAGGTCATGACCCAAGTCTGATTGTCTTCCAGTGCACTAATCTCTTTTTGCATTGCCTCACGCCAGCCCAAATATTGCATAGCCTGTTGAAAACTCTTGGGCTCAACCCCTTCGTCAACTGCAGCAAGAAAAGTACGATGGCGCAACGAAAAATTATCACAAGTCACAAAATGTGCTATAGGATAAGGAGTAGTACCTGAGGAACGTGATAGAGTAGATGAAGTAGGAGGGGGACTCATGGGTTGGACTGCATTAACCACAAAATCTCTCAACAGAACACTTGGTAGCTTCTCACGATGACCGCGGCCCAATAATAGGGGGTTCGTGCTGTCATCAGCACGCGTCTGGGCTGGGGAGGTTAATGGGCTTGTGCTGGCAGCAGGGCATGGCTGGGCTTCGGGTATTGGGCCAAGAGGCGCAGCAAGAGAAGATGGAGACACGGAGGGAGGGAGGGACGGATCTGGGCCAGTAAGTTATGTTGGGCCTGGAGAAGGAGGGAAAGAACTTTGTGGACTGGGGCAGGGGTCAAGAGGTTGGGCTGTAGGGGAAAACTCACTAGAATCATCATCAGTAAAAAAATCTGAAGGACCCACATCACCATTGACAGCAGGGGTGGGGGAGGAAGAAGAAGCATAGGGAAAAATATGTTCACAAAAATACACATCGGGAGATACAAAGATGTCTCCAGTCTCCAAATCATATAGTTTCCATCCCTTTTTCCCCATGGGGTAGCCTACAAAAATGCATTTTCGACTTCTAGGAGCAAACTTATTCCCCTTGGCCTTTTGATTATGAGCGAAACACAAACACCCAAATATACGCAAAGCATCAAAGTCAGGAGCTTGACCATAAATCATCTCATACGGGGTCTTAGTATTCAACACTCCAGAAGGGGTTCGATTAATCAGATGCACAGCAGTAAGAACACATTCTCCCCAAAATTGAACAGGCAAGTTTGCTTGAAACATTAAAGCACGACTCACATTCAAAATATGGCGATGTTTACGCTCAACTATCCCATTCTGTTGAGGTGTCCCAGTGCACGAGGTTTGAAATAAAATGCCATTTTTTGCAAAGAAATCAAGCATGCAATTAAACTCTGTTCCATTATCACTCCTCACCATTTTAACTGTAGTTTCAAATTAACGCTCCACCATGGCAAAGAAAGAAGAGAAATAATGATAAACTTCGGTTTTATTGTGCAACAGATAAACCCAGACAGCACGGGAAAAATCATCAACAACAGTCAAAAAATAACTAGCTCCACAGGAGGAAGAAACAGAATAAGGTCCCCACAAGTCACAATGAACTAGTTCAAACAAACGACTAGCCTTATGAGTGCTAATAGGAAAACTATCCCGAGTTTGTTTTGCCATAGGACAAACATCACAAACTTTATTTAATTTCTTCTTATCAATACTAGAACAGAGAACAGGGAGCATCTTCACAACTCTTTCCGATGGATGGCCTAACCTTTGATGCCATAAATCAAACGCACTCAAACCAGGAACACCAACGGCCTGTGCCACAGCCACCTTGCGGAAATAGTAGAGCCCCCCTCGTCGTTCACCTGCTCCAATCAGCGTCCCCGAAGGTCGGTCCTGTATAGCACACAGAGAAGAAGTGAATTGGATATTACAGGAATTATCGGACAACAGATGAGATACAGAGATCAAATTGCACTGAAAATCAGGAACAAATAATACAGCACGCAAAACAAGAGCATCAGTGAGATAAACATCTCCCTGTTGTGTGGCAAGTGCTGTACACCCATTAGGGAGACCAACGGAACATTCTACAATACTCCGCAAGTTAGATAAGCATGATAAGGATCATGTAATGTGATGGGACGCGCCTGTATCTATAATCCACTCCATATGACAAGACTCACCTGCCATACGATCATCAGTAGTAGTACGCTGCTCATTATTGATCATATGCATGAGCACTTGAACCTGCTCACTTGTGAGATTGGCTAGAGGCGTGCCAACCCCTTCATGCGTACCAAAAACACGATCAGCCACAGCATGGGCTTTCGCCCCCCCTGAGCCACGAGCCACCCCACCAGCAGGTGCGGCGTGACCTGCTCCACTCGAAGCGCTCGAAGAGCCCAGATCAGCGTGCAAAGAAGAAGCCCCAGCACGAGCTGTAGTCCTCGCACGAATCCTCTCCTCATACCACTGAGGGTTACCGTGAAGCTTAAAGCAACTACTCACCTCGTCAATCAAACGTCAATCAAACAGACGGTGATATAAGAATGAACCTGAAGCAAAGATACCCCAAACGTCAATCAAACAGACGGTCAAGCAATCCTCTCTTCATGAACACAACATTCATTAGGTTTCCATAACTCACAAAGATACCCCAAACGTCAATCAAACAGACGGTGATACAAGAATGAACCTGAAGCAAAGGAAAAAGTCCAACCTCGTAACTCTGAATGTTTCTGCACACACTAATTCAATCCAAAATGAAAAGTGAGTGAGAAATGGATAAGCAGAGCGCTATGTTAAATAACACCACCATCATATCACCACTAGAATAAACATTTTTCACGAAAGAATCTGGCTGAAGTAAAACTGAAAAAAAGGACTATGTAACAAGACTAACCAAAATTTTAACTTGTGCAGAGTAACCAATGAGCTCAACCGTAAGATAAGCACAAAACTTGGAATGGATAGAAAGATACCACTCCGGACACCAGTAAACATCTAGTAGCATAAAAATGAAAAAATAAAATAATTCATCCGAAGTTGAAAAACCATGCGACTAAGAGTTACTAAGGAATTCTCATAGGGAGTCCCCCCGCCCTAGGTGTGCCATCAAAGTGGACTTTCGAAAGCCCGTGATTCTAACAATTGGAATTTCCTTTTGGATACTCTACATTGTTATAATGCTATAATTTTTGATCCATTTTCATCCAACAGATCAGGACATGTATCACCACTCCTTTCTCTATTCAAAATATCTCTACCTTAGTTATGGAAATCCTATTTAGAACACAAGCTCTAACGCCCCTGCCCCCATCTTTGAGCTAAACATTGGCGATTTTGCTCTCCGCAGCATTGGAGAAGATTGAAAGGCCAAGCAAGAAGAGAAGAGCGAGATGATGCTTTATCGGGAAAGAAGGACCCTAAAGCGAAGAATAAGCTTGGACTATGAGCATAATATCCAAAACTAATATAGCTATATATCCAAGAAGCCAAGCAAAAGAATTATGTAATTCACCAAAGATTGAACCTCGGAATCACCGGTCTCAAGTCAACAAATACAAGGACACACAATATGACACAAACTTGAGCTATGCACATAATATCCAAAGCTAATATAGCTATATATCCAAGAACTTGGGTTATGCACATAATATCCAAAACTAATATAGTTATATATCCAAGAAGCTGAGCAAAAGAATTGTCTAATCCACCAGCGTTGAACCTCAGAATCACCACTCTCAAGTCAACAAATACAAGCAAGGACACACAATATGACACATACAACTCATAAAACTAAAAAAAAAGTAGGAAATTCATTAGCACCATATATATCTCTACACTACAAAGCTGACCAACTACCCATCGTGAAGCAGAAATCCATTAGAACCATATAAATGTACTCACAGACTTCATCATATGAGCAATCGGATATCAGAAGCGGAAAACAGACCATAACATGGAATAAAAGAGTGAAAGACTAACAACTCTATAATTTCTCAAATTGCTATCCAAAGAGAACAGCAGAAAGGGTGAACCAGCTACAGCCTGCCACCACTCTCACATGACAACTTCGAGGGGATCTGACCATTTTGTGCCAACTAAAAAAACAAATAAAATTTACACTTAACCATAGACTTCATTACATAAATATAAAAAACACTAGAACCTCAAAACAACTTTTCACCTAATGGGACACATCAAATGTAGAAGCGGAAAACAGACCACATCATGGAATAAAAGACTAAGAACAACTCTATAATTTCTCAAATTGCTATCCATAGAGGACAGCAGAAAGGGTGAACCAGCTAAAGCCTGCCACCACTCCCACATGACAACTTCGAGGGATCCCAAGTAACACATTTTCTACCAGCCAAAAAACAGATAAAATTTACACTTGACCACATACTTCATTACATAAATATGGAAAAGACTAGAACCTCAAAACAACAACCTTTCACCTAATGGGACATATATATTAAAAGTAGATTCCCATCAGCAGACCAAGTATAAAGATATAAGATAATCATGTTCCTGAGCCATGACCAAACACCATATATTAAATAGCAAATCTAAGTTGAGACAACAAATTTCAAGCTTAGAGCACCTTTTGCCAAAAGATACATGATTACAACTCCAGAAGAACTTCATATATAAATAAACTGCTCATCCCAAAATAACCTGTTCACACAAAAAATACTGAAAAATGTACATGGGATAGAACAAAATGAGAAAATATCTCACCAATCTATAAGGATTCGTGTTCGGAATAGCAAAAGGTAAAACACATAAGATTCCAAACCTCATACCACAAATCCCACCCAAAATACACCGTAAGAGCACAGTCTATGCAGCTTGTTCAAACTTCAAGTACAGCTAATTCATGTACCTCTCAAGCAATGAAAGCACCAATACCATCATCAAAATGTAAATCAAATAAATAGAAGATGGTGAGAAACTGAAACAGAACGAGAAACTCAATCTTGCAAAGAAAATAACATCCCTTCAAGCGATGGCAACCAACGCCTATTGATAAGTGCATATTCTAACATCATTTAGTTGCATATTAGGGTGCATTTTCATGTAGCATTAGAGCATTTACATTGCATTTATGCATATTTAGGTCCTTTTTATAAGCTACGATGCTTTCACGGGTTGTTTGGTCTTTTGATGTAATCTCAGGTACTTTGGACTCCTATTTGAGGATATGATGATTAAGGCACTTGGATGACCTTCAAAACGATATATCATGTACCCAAAACAGATTAGAAGTGAAGAAGATACACACGACTTTGTGTACTTGTGCGAAATATGACACCTCTACACCATTTTACCCATAACTTTTGACCAAAGAATGATAATGAGTTAATTTCAACTGAGTTGGAATCTAGACTTCAAGAGCTTTCCAACTATATATTACATGTGCAAAACAAAGCTCTGGATCAAAAGTTATAGATGTTCAAAGTTGAGCTGAAGCCACAGCCTCGTCCGCACGCCCGTGCGGATTTATGCTCGACCGTGCAACCTGCAATAAAAAGCCACGAATGGTTCTGCCTTGCTCGCACGACCGAACGAGATTTCGCTCAACCGTGCACGACCCTGCACGCCCGTGCGCGTAGTTGCTTGCTCGTGCAACCCGCTGTAATGTCGTATCTTCCGCGTGACCTAACTTATGTCGGTTTATATTAATCTTAGCTTATAAATAGGACTTTAAACATTATTTTGAGCAGCTTCGATATTATATCATCATTATTAGTTTATACCTAGGGTTTTTAGAGAGAGAAACTTGTAGATCTTCATAGTTCTTCAAGACTCCACCTTTCTTCCATTAATTCAAGTATCTCTTTTCTTCTTCTCTTCTCCTTGTTTTCTATTATAATGTTTTATTATTCTTCTATATATTTATTTAATGCAATTATGCTTTCATAGTTTTATAATCTATGGTTAAGTTGAACCCTAGTATGATTTAATTCATGATTATTTCTTTACATTCTCAAATTAATTGCTTAATTATTCTTGCTTAATTGATTGTGCATATTCCAATACTAGATTAGGGATAACTAGTATTGTTATGATTCCATTGTCTTGATCACAACGGGAGTTGGGTTTTGACGGATTTGAATATTTCAATTAAGGACATGAAGTTCTCCACGGGAGTAGGTAGAATGGATTGTTAGGAAGTTAGAGTGTCGCGTTTAATGTCTTTAATTTGCATGATTCCACGGGAGTAGGCTTGAGTGCATATTAGGGAAGCCATAGATACTCGGGAGAGGTTTATGGTATTTTATAGGGTGTACTTTTCCTTGTGATCATTTAATCAATTAGTTTGGGGTAAGAAGTATTATTATATTAATTCATGCTAGTGGGGATACTTAACTCTAGAGTCTTTGATTTTGATATTGATTAGTATAGTTTATTCCACCATCATTCATATCAATCTCCTTTAGTCTTTCCATTGTTTAAGAACTAATCATATAACAACTTTCTCTCTGTGGGATCGACCCTGACTTACCCTACTACATGGTTATGAGGATTAGTTAGGTTATTTATTTTTGTTAGGTGCGCGATACGCCTATCAAATTTTGGCGTCGTTGCCGGGGAGATAGTTTGTTTTATTTAGTTTTTATTTTTGGTGAGACTAGACTGTATATATTTTTTTTCCTTTCTTTTGTGAGTATATTTTTTTTTTCTCTTTTTTCGTATAATGGAGTCATTTTATTATTTTAACGGGGATAATTATCCTGATAGGCAACATAGTCATAATTCTTGTGGTTCTCATGTTTATATTTTTGATGCATCATATCAAAATTCTCTCAATTTTTGCATGAGTTATTATGAATTACCATATATGTTCCATGAACCCCAAATTCATGCTAGTAATTCTAGAGCAATTTTTTCTTTTCCTCAATATGACAATGAAGTGTTTTGGAAATACTATCATAGACTTGGTGATTTTATTGGTCCTAATCATGGAATTGAATTATGGGATATGTGCCTAGTGATTTATGAGGGGTTAAATGAAGAAACTAGGATGGTAGTAGAATCTATGTCTAATGGAGGATTTCTATTCCAATCTCCTGATTACTGTTGGGATTTAATTGAGTGGTTGGCTAGGGGATACTTATGAGTGGGAGATGTCTTTATCAGCTAGACTAATTCCTTCACCCCCAACTTACATTACACCACCTCCTTATTGTTCTAATTGTCACTCTACTTATTCTCATGATATTTTGTCTTGTGATGTGATTTTAGTGAATGATTTCACCCCCTTACCCCAATATGAATTTGATTATTATACTCAAAATTCTCATCCCCAATCGTATATTTATGATGATGATGATGATGATGATGTGGGTTGGATAGAAAATGAGTGTTATGGGATTGATGTTCAAAGTATAGGTAAAATCAATGTGATGGATATTTTAAAGGAGGAAGAACCCTTGGTTGAAAAACTTTTCTTGGAGAAGTCTATAGATGAGAGTGATGTGATTCATGAGTCTTTATCGGTTCCACCTACTGTTTTTGAGTCTCATGTTCCTTTCTCTCAAAAACTTGACCTCATTCCTTCTTTCCCTATATTATATCCTCCATCATTCCTTATTTCTCCCTCTTTGAATGACTTCTGTGATCATGTAATTAATGTACATTTGGTTTCTTCCCAACCCGTTGGGTCATGTAAAAAGTTTAATAATTTTTCTTTTTCTTCCTTCTGTTGTGGATATAACTTTTTCTTTGATTTTCCTTTTTACAAGTCTTGTAGAGAATTAGAACTAATTTATTTTACATTTTATTTTGTATATTGTTTGCTTTTTTGTGAGATGCATGCAGATGCATTTGACAAACTACTAAGGGCTTTGATGAGCTATTCATGGGGTGGTAGCACAAGTTTTCTAACCCTATTTTTTTTCATTTTACTTTTAGATTTAGGACATTTTAATTTTTCATTTAATTACTAACTTCTCGTTTTTGTGCAATTTGTGATCCAGGGGTTGAGTTCCTAATTTCATTCATTGAGATTAACTCCTAGGTACTCGACCTTATGATGGCTGAGGAGGTTCAACTCTGGGTTTTCACCCACAACACTTTTGGTATACTCTTTCCTTTCCCCTTGATCAAGTTTTTGAGAGTTATATCTCTTTTTTGCCATTTATTTTGGTTTAACTTGATTATGTGATTGAGGAAGTTGATCCTGTTATGTGGTTGTGGATGTTTCTCTTTCCCTTATCCTCCCTATATTTCTTTGTCACATTGAGGACAATGTGTTATTTAGCTTGGGGGAGGATTTACTTTTTGGGTCATAACTTTGCACATATTTTCGTTTAGGTTCATTATATATTTTATTTCTTCTACATATTTGCATATTTTGGCTTTGTGGGTATGCCTTCTGAAAACGTTCACGAGACCTTACTCGTCCACTAGGGCAGCCTAGGGGTTTAAAGGGCTTGTTGCACATGCTAAGTGCAATCGTGATTCATACGAAAGTGAGTTAGGATTTATTGCTTTCTTAGTATTAGGAGCATTTTAGTTTAGTTTTGCATTTTTGTTGCATTCATACAGGAAATATATGTTTTAATTCATGACATTGATATATCATGAGATTTGGGCATATCTTGGATATTGTAATTTAATCTTATAAGATTGAGTTAGTCTTCATTGACCGCCTCGTGGTATGATTGTTTTACAACTTGAATGGATTTGTGGTAAGATTGGTTGACATTTCCCTAGAAAGACTTGATTTTACTTGGTAAGCATAAGCCTAGTGAGGATTTTTCAAGCCTTATAGACTAACACATCTACATCAGTCTTCTATTTTTTGTTGTGTGATAGTTCCTCATGAAGTGTGATTCTTGAACTTACCTTAGCACTCTTTGAGACTTATGTGGCATATGCATGTGTTGATATGATTGAGGCGTTCTTTTCATTGTTTTGAGCCTTCAGACATTTTTCTTTTCATATATATTATTCCCTTTAATTGACCCATGTTGAGCTTTTGATATCCCATTCTCTTGATCAACCTACATTACAAGCCTCTAGCCTTTTATGATTTCTCTACCAAAGCCTTGCTAAGTGAAGTAACATTAAAGTTCATGTTTTGAACTTGTGTTTGTGGTTTTTCGGTAATTATTGGAAGAAAATATGTTGAAAGAAAAAAAAGCTTAAAATTATAGTGTGAAAGTGCAAAATGAAAAGAATGATGAAACAGTTGTGAAGAATAATTCTAAAAATTTGAAAAAAAAAATAAAGAAGTGAAAAAAAAAGATTGAATAAAAGGTGAAATAATGTTTGTTGGAGTTGATAATGTTGGGTATTATCTTGATTTATTGGCAATGTATTGTTGAACTTCTAGTAGAAGTTTTTGTGGCATTTGCATCTAATGGCCATATATGTTAAAGTGTTATTTTCTCCACTAGTTGGCTTTTAGCACCACATTTCCAAATATTTTCCTACCCTTACCTTAGCCACACTACAACCCTTTGTAAGTCCTCATGATCTACACGCATGTTTTCGCCAGTTTTAAGTGGATAATGAGACGATAGTCAAGTTTAAAGAAAAATATTTCATTTGAGTCGACTTGGTATATGTTTGAGTGAAAAAAATCATTACCTATAAACACATGAGAGAAAGTGTGCTCGACTAAAGTAAGATTCATCGAGTTTAATTGAGTCTAGCTTGGGGGAAGGTTTGTGGTTTGTCATGGTGAGTTAAGTTACGATTACATTAATTTATATGAGGTGTGATTTGTGGTCTATCTTAGTCTAATTTTATAATTATAATATCTTTCATATGCCCGAATTTCATGTCTTGGAGATTGAATGGTTGAACGTATAAGTCCTTACAAAGCTCATTTTACTTTTCCCTTGAATTTCTAGTTTGGATTGCTTGAGGACAAGCAATAGTTTAGCTTGGGGGAGTTTGATAAGTTCATATTCTAACATCATTTAGTTGCATATTAGGGTGCATTTTCATGTAGCATTAGAGCATTTACATTGCATTTATGCATATTTAGGTCCCTTTTTATAAGCTACGATGCTTTCACGGGTTGTTTGGTCTTTTGATATAATCTCAGGTACTTTAGACTCCTATTTGACGATATGATGATTAAGGCACTTGGATGACCTTCAAAATGATATATCATGTACCCAAAACGGATTGGAAGTGAAGAAGATACACACGACTTTGTGTACTTGTGCAAAATATGATACCTCTTCACCATTTTACCCATAACTTTTGACCAAAGAATGATAATGAGGTAATTCCAACCGAGTTGGAATCTAGACTTCAAGAGCTTTCCAACGATATATTACATGTGCAAAACAAAGCTCTGGATCAAAAGTTATAGCTGTTCAAAGTTGAGCTGAAGCCACTGCCTCGCCCGCACGCCCGTGCGGATTTATGCTCGACCGTGCAACCTGCAATCAAAAGCCACGAATGGTTCTGCCATGCTCGCACGACCGAGCGAGATTTCGCTCGACCGTGCACGATCCTCCGTCCGTGCGCGTAGTTGCTTGCCCGTGCAACCTGTTGTAATGTCGTATCTTCCGCGTGACCTAACTTATGTCTGTTCATATTAATATTTGCTTATAAATAGGACTTTAAACATTATTTTGAGCAGCTTATATATTATATCATCATTATTAGTTTATATCTAGGGTTTTTAGAGAGAGAAACTTGTAGATCTTCATAGTTCTTCAAGACTCCACCTTTCTTCCATTAATTCAAGTATCTCTTTTCTTCTTCTCTTCTCCTTGTTTTCTATTATAATGTTTTATTATTCTTCTATATATTTATTTATTTCAATTATGCTTTCATAGTTTTATAATCTATGGTTAAGTTGAACCCTAGTATGATTTAATTCATGATTATTTCTTTACATTCTCAAATTAATTGCTTAATTGTTCTTGCTTAATTGATTGTGCATATTCCAATACTAGATTAGGGATAACTAATATTGTTATGATTCCATTTTCTTAGCTTGATCACAATGGGAGTTGGGTTTTGAAGTTTGAATATTTCAATTAAGGACATGAAATTCTCCACGGGAGTAGGTAGAATGGATTGTTAGGAAGTTAGAGTGTCGCGTTTAAAGTCTTTAATTTGCATGATTCCATGGGAGTAGGCTTGAGTGCATATTAGGGAAGCCATAGATACTCGGGAGAGGTTTATGGTATTTTATAGGGTGTACTTTTCCTTGTGATCATTTAATCAATTAGTTTGGGGTAGGAAGTATTATTGTATTAATTCATGCTAGTGGGGATACTTAACTCTAGAGTCTTTTATTTTGATATTGATTAGTATAGTTTATTGCACCATCATTGATATCAATCTCCTTTAGTCTTACAATTGTTTAAGAACTAATCATATAACAACTTTCTCTCTGTGGGATCGACCCTGACTTACCCTACTACATAGTTAGGAGGATTAGTTAGATTATTTATTTTTGTTAGGTGCGCAACACGCTTATCAAATTTTGGCTATAAAACAAACGCGTACCTTTTTCATATGATAGCTCGATCGAGCAAGGCCAGAATAATTAACAGACATCAACACTGTGCATACACTAGTAGAAAAACGACGATTTGCGTCTCATCATCTGCGTCGCACAACAGGACAAACGTCGCAGAAGACTCATTTGCGTCGCATGCAATAGGGAATCGACGCAAAAGACGACCTATGTGCGTCGTACTAAGCTTACGTGTGACGCAAATAGTCATCTGCGTCGGATCCCTCTTCATGTCCGACGCAGATGATTTAAACTAATCGCGAGCCAAAATATAGGAGCTTGAAGAAGTGCGTCGGATGGGCTTGAGGGTGCGACGCATATTACTAAGCCCAAAACGCTTTTTCCTGTGTTGTATTTTTTGGACTTTCTCAAACATAATTTCTTATACTCTCATCACTCATCAGCCGTTTTATTTCCTTTCTCTCTCCAACTCCTCTCTCTCTCTCTCTCTCTCTCCAACTCTTCTCTACCATTCGATCCATTCGATAAACATCTCACTCCAGCAAGCTCGGATTAGGATTTCATCGTCTTTCTCAATTATCCGTCGATTCTTCGTCTTCTCTTTCGCGCGATCTTGTTGCTGCCGTTTCGCATTATGGTGGCTGTTATTGGGAGCTTTCTAAAGCCAGATTAAGGTATTTAGTTTGTGCTTAGCTTTCATTATTTGTATGTTTGATTAATTTTATCGTGTTATGAAGCTATGGAAGAGATTTTGTGCGGAAGAGATTTCATCGTCTTCTCCTCTTTTTTCTTTAATTATCCCAAATTGAAGGACGATGTTCTGGCTACTATTTTCTCAAATTCAAGAACGAAATTGAAGAAGAACGAGATTTGAAGAAGATAGAGAACGATTTTCGATTTGATTTTGGCGATTTTAGGTTTTTTTTATATATATTTAGTGCAATTTCATTCTTGTATGTTTGATCTGATTTTTTTTTAAAATTTCATTTTTGGTATGTTAGATCTGAATATTTAAGTTTTTAATTTCGTTTTTTAATATTGTATAGATTATGGTTCTGTTTTTATACTTGTTTGATTATGGTTCTGTTTTTATGTTACTTAGTTTGTTGAATTTGATTATGGTTCTGTTTTGAATTGTGTATTATTAATCTTTCTTTTGTTGATTTTGAACATATTTGTTTGATTATGGTTCAAAATTTCGCTGCTTTAATTGTGTAGTTTAGTTGATCTTATTCTTCGCCATTTTTCTTCAGTACCGTTTAATTTGTATACGTGAGTTTAAAATTACCCATTCACTAGAGGAAAAAAACGAAAGGGCTGCGGTGCAAGGGCTGCGTTTTTTGAAAAACGCAGCCCTTAATAGTGAAGGGCTGCGGTTAGCCAAAAACCGCAGCCCTTCGTTTACGAAGGGCTGCGGTCAATGCAAAAACCGCAGCCCTTTTAGTGAAGGGTCATGTTAGCCCAAAACCCGGACCCTATAAGTAAAAAGGGCTGCGTTTTGGGCCAAACCGCAGCCCTTTATAATTAATTCTCGGGGTGATATGGCCTTGGCTTATATTGAGCGTGCACAAATGAAACCTAGCACAAATAAATATTCATGGGCGCCGAATTTCTCTCATCTTTCTCTCTCCTCACTCTAACCTCTCCCTCTCTCTCTCTCATTCTCGGTGGTTTCCTCTCACAAATCTTCACACCACCACCACAAATCTTCGCAGCCCCTTTCCTCCTTCACAAATCGGTGGTTTCCTCGCACAAATCGGTGGTTTCCTCTCACAAATCTCGCCGGCATTTGCGCACAAACAGTCGCGGAAACCACCACACCACTCACCTCCGGCTTCAATCCATAGCATCTCTTATAATTCCTTCTTCGACAACCACGAAAATTTCTTTGCTACTACACGAAATTCAGATGGTAGAATTCTTCTTCCTTGCTTTGCTTCATTGACGCATTTCGTCGAACATGTTGAGGGCAGAAAAGAAGACGACAACCACGTGGATTTCAGTGAATCTACAAGTAAAATATCCATCGAAAATTTGAAGTTTTTTTTGGAGAGAAATTTGGATGATTTTTGGAGAGAGTGGGGATTCCGATATATGAGTAACAGAGTAAGATTAGATGAAGAGGTTCGAGATTTATTAGTTTTTGTCATTTTTTTTTGTTTGTATTTGTTGGTTCATGATTGTAGTCGGTTTTTGGTTCATTTTGGTTCGAGATTTATTAGTTTTTGTCATTTTGGTTTGCGATTTATTAGTTTTTGGTTCGAGATTTATTAGTTTTTGTCATTTTTAATCATCTCCTCTTGTTGTATGATGTTGTTTGGAGTAACAATAATAATGTCCGAAATTTGCGTTCTTTATAATTTCTGGTTGTTTTTAGAGTAATGAATTGTTCTTTGGTTCATTTTGGGGCTCAAATCGATCGAAAAAATTATAATACATAAAAGTAACTGTTATTTTCTGTATATTTAGTACTCAAAAAATGCAAAAAAAAAAAAAATTTGGGTCATGAAGGGCTGCGGTTTTGACCATTAATCGCAGCCCTTTGTACAAAGAAGGACTGCGGTTTAGGCTCAAAACCGCAGCCCTTCCATATTGGAAGGGCTGCGGTTTTGTGCCCAAACCGCAGCCCTTCTTTGTGAAGGGCTGCGTTTAAAAACCGCAGCCCTTCATTTTTGCCGAAGGGCTGCTACGAAAAGGGCTGCTGGCCAAAAACGCAGCCCTTAGGGCTGTTTTGACCGCAGCCCTTCCGTTTTTTTCCACTAGTGATTTGCGTCGGATGTAAGGCAAAGTCCGACGCAAATGGAATTTTTTAAAATAAAAAAATGGTTAATTTGCGTCAAACGTTGACTAACGTGCGACGCAAATGAGTCTGGTTGCTGGGCTGCTGTCTTCCATCTGCGTCGCATGTTGATTAATGTGCGACGCAGATGATAGACCATTTGCGTCGCATGTTGGGCAGGGTCCGACACAGATAGCTCTTTAACTGCGTCGTGTGCTAGTCCGACGCAGGTCCTGTCTTTTCATCTGCGACGGGACCTGTGCCGTCGGACCCATGTCCGACGCAATTGGGCGCCTCGCATCCGACGCAAATCGTCGATTCTGTACTAGTGATACAAGAAGTCGAGCCTGTAACGCTGTAACTGTGAAGCAACAATAGTGTTCGATTACACTAACTTCTTGACTCCATATAAGTTTTCTGAAGCCATTCAAAACTTACAGAAGATTCCCCACAGCTCGAAATCCAACACCCTAATCTTCTTGCTGCTTCATCAATTCTACTATCAGAGAAAACCACCCACCATACAACGATAATAATTTCCAACAGGCAATTTTACGCTCCAAGATACAATATTGTCCAAGAAAAACTAAACTAGCGTAAGTCTGAAAGAAGGGAAATAAACAGATAGAAGAAATATCAAAAGAAACCTTACAATGTGCTTAGACGGACACATGAACCCTGAAAAACACGGGTAGAAGCCAACAACAGAATTTAAAGCATATGACATATATTATAGAAATGCTAAAGACAGAAGAAAAGGAAAAGAATCATTCCCCACCCACACTCTACCACGATGTTAGAGGCAATGCATCCATACACTGCATAAATATCAATGCTAAAGCAATAATTCTTTTTTGCAAGTCAAGACAACAAAAGTCCAACAACTCTCATACTATATGGATAAAAAATGGAATCCGACAAATTACGGAATATTTAACGACATAATAACTCTTTAAGTCATCCAGAACATATAATTTTGACAAGATTTTGCAGCTAGGCTTAAACTAGTAGCTCACCCTGAGGCATGACCCAGACACTCATGTTTGATAGCAAGCTCAAGTTAGGGCCGCATGACTGCACCTCACAAGTACTCTAAATAATAAATGATTGAGCAGTGAGAAAACATTCAAAGCTTGTACCACAAAACCCTGCAACTACCAAGTATATATATGCTGCAAGAGCAGAATCAGTCGCAGCTTGTTAACACTTCAAGTTAAACTCTATCATATATTCATATGCTTCAAGTCATGACCCTGTGGCGGCACCAAGGCCATCATCAACCAAAACATTTGGGAAAACTACAAGCGGATCAAACAATTAAACCTGATCTTGCAGGAAATTAAATAAAAACAGAAACTCAATCTTACATAAAGGTTGGCGGTTCCTTCAACTAACAACAGGTACCATGAGACAAACTACATTTCTTACTATGAAGCCTCGATTCAGCTAGATAAGAGTAACATAATGGACATCAATATAGTGCATACAAGAAATCAAGCCTGTAACTGTGACCCAAATGATCAATAGTAATTACTTAGACCAGCTTTCTAAGTCCATATAAATTCAATGCCATAGAGATCTTACATGAATAGTGATTAGTGCAGCAGATCCAAGACCCCCATCCTCTTGCTACTTTATCATTTCTACCAATTTAACTCACCATAAAAAACCAAAGGAAACACATAATATTATCAGTGCAATATGACGACCGGACGTGTACTACAGGAAGTTAAAAGAGACAGCGACATATTAGAAGAAACAAAAGCGACGCAACAAAATAAGGGAAAAGATATATCCTGATTGGTAGCCTAGAAGGCGCCACAGGCAGTTCTTCAGCGTTAAGAATCAACAGCCAAAGTGTTCATAACTATTCAAAACCAAGACCACATATAAACATCAACCACGAATTCTGAAACATTAGACTACCTTGGAGACAAATCAGCAGACATGAAACCTGGACTGTGCAAAAGTAGCAGAACCGGAGACACATCAACAAAATAAACCATATCAAAATCAGTCTGTACTAGATAAATATGAGTCTGAAAGAAGGGAGATAAACAGATAGGAACAAAATCAAGAGGAATCTGAAGACCTTACAATTCGCTTAGACAGACACATGAGCCCTGAAAGACAGTGGTATAAGCCAACAATAGAGGTTAAAGCATATGATATACCTTATGCAAATGCGAAAGGCAAAAAGGAAGAAAAAAAATATGAGTCTGAAAGAAGGGAGATCAACAGATAGAAAAAAAAATCAAGAGGAATCTGAAGACCTTACAATGTGCTTAGACATACACATGATCCCTGAAAAACACTGGTATAAGCCGACAACAGAAGTTAAAACATATGATATACCTTGTGCAAATGCAAAAGGCAAAAAGGAAGAAAAAAAATCATTTTCCCACCCACATTATACTACGATGTCAGAGATAATACATCCACACTGCATAAATAAAAATGCTAGTGCAATTATTCTTTTTCGCAAGACAAACAAGACAAAGGCCCAACAAAGCACACACACTATGAAAGCACGGGCCAAAAACCCCAATATAATCTTCAAGCAATGAGAATTTTCAGGAAAATCAAGGAAAAATGCATCTCGACATAAAAAAAAAAAAAAAAAAAGGAATGTTCCTGCCGAGTAAAATTGAAGAGCCTACAATCTGAAATCACATAATTTAGTAGTATCTTCAGGAGGAACAGGAAGAAATAATTCTGAGCATGTGTTGCAAACAAATGAAACCCACATCTCAACTAAAAATGACACATCAACACTAAGACCGAGCTAAACTGGTAAAGCTCAAGAATCAAGATTCCGTCCTGCCAGGTAGTATACCAGAGCCCATAGATCTGTCAGCCTAGGACAGTACCAAATAGGTTTCCAGCTTGCATGTAATGATGTGGGACCATACAAGTCTTGCAAAATCCAACACCTGAATTTTTGAAGGCGAGAAAGTGCATGCTGCTGCCAAGCAGCCCAAACCCATAAATAAAACATCTCAAACCTTAAATATTCATACTCTACGAGGAAAATTAGTAGACAATAGTACAAACTATGATGGTACCCACGGCATGAGTATATGACTTGATAACATTTCACGGAAGGGAAAACATCCAACTTCAAAATCAAATGTCCAATACAAGCCCCCCAAAAAATGATTTACTTATGGATTTCCTAGCTTACCTGAAGTCAAAGGATGAATCCATACATCTAGAGACAAGCAAGTGAATATGGCCAGGCCGAACTGTAACAGCACTAAGAAAATCCTTGAAATCACAACTCCTGAACCTGCAGAATCCAAAGTGGTGATCCCAACCATAGTATCAACTCAAGACCACTAACTATGCCATGAGCAAAACCTAAGCAAAAGATCCGTAATCATAAGACCAACTTCACCCATTATCAAATGGACAAATATCATAAGCTATGCAAGACAAGATCCCAACAAGGTACTCTAAATAATAGTTAATCTGCTCATCCAAAACAACTTAGTCACACAACAATCATCCTAGAAATATGAACGTGGGCAATGGGAGAAACATTTACAGCTTATACCACAATTCCCTGCAACAACCAATTATATGTTGCAAGAGCAGAGTCAATCGCAGCTTGTTAACACTTCAAGTCCAACTCTATCATATGTTTCAAGTCATGACACTGTGACAGCACCAAACCATCATTAGCCAAAAAAATATGAGAAATTACAAGGATATCAAACAATTAAACATAATCTTGCACGAAACTGAAACAAAAGGAGAAACTCAATCTTGCAGTAGAGCGGTGAACTCCCATCAAGTGGAAGCAGGTACCATGAGTCATACGCACAAATCTAATTAGGCAGCCTCGATCCACCAAGCCAAGAATAACAAAATGGACATCAATATTTTTTGAATAATAAAATGGACATTAATATATATAAAACATCTCACACCTTAAATATTCACACTCTACGAGGAAAATTAGTAGACAATAGTATACATACAAACTATGGTACCCACAACATGAGTGTATGACTCGATAACATTTCGAGAAAGGATGAATCAAGTCTAAAATTAAAAATTTTAAAACATCCAACTTCAAAATCAAATGTCCAATGTAAGCCCCTAAAAATTGATTTACTTATAGATTTCCTATCATACCTGAAGTCAAAGTGATGTGATTTTTGTGGCTGTTTACGAACTCTTTTTGTGTTTTTATGAATTTAAGGACGAACAACAATAAAATAAAAGGGATAAGCTCTTAAATCTAGGTTTAAGAGGTTCTCTTGTGAGTCTCGGCTCCAAGATCACACAAATCTCGGTTTGTGTATGTTGAACACTCAATTCTAATGCAAGCAAACAAGCTTCACACGTTTTCTTAAACTCAAAACAACAACTGAATTTTATTAATGAAGAACAAGCCTTTAAATAGGCGTGTAACACCAGCAAATAAAAACAAACCCTAGTCCTACTAAGGCTAGGTAAACTAAGAACAAGATCAGAAATCAAACACTCCTAATCCAATTGGAACAAGCTCCAACTTGGACAGCAAGCAAGCCACGCCTACCAAACTTCTAGTCGTGTATTAGAACTCGAATGCTACTAAACTCTTACTCCAGTTAGGAATCCTAATCCAACTAGGACTTAGACTTCTAACTCAACTAGAATTTCAAACAAACTAAAACATTAAAAAGACTCCTAACAGAACTAGGAGTTCTAATCCTACTAGACTTAGGAAAACTAATCCTACTAGAACTAGGAAATAACCAAATCCTAACAGAACTAGGATTTGTTGGAAACGAGTCATCTCTCACATGCATCATCCCCTCTCTCTTGAAAACATCCCTTGTCCTCAAGGGTCTTCCAAACAAGGCACCAAATCAACTCCCCCAATTGTTGCACAGATGCCACGCCCCAATAAAACCTTGTATGTGTCGAACCCAAGCTTCTTAACAACTTTGAAAGGTCCCTCATCCGTTGGCGCATCATTCTTATGATCAATATGCAGCTTTTGAGCACTAAGAGAAAGCCACACATAATCCCCTTCACTTAGGCGTGAGTCTTTGCGAAGATGCAGCAAATTCGCCCTTCTTTCCTTCTTGTTGCTTGCGGTTTCTAGCATCTCTTCTCGGCATGAGCGTAGACAAACATGACCACCACCATCTCGCACACTTGATGCACTCTCCTTAGGCACAGGCAGCACGCTTCTCTTAGGTGGCAACGGTTTGAGGCCAAAACGCTCCCCATCCTTCAACACTGAATACACATTCTCTCGGCCATTATGTATCACTTGGCGATCTGATTGCCAAGGTCTCCCAAACAGCAAATCACAAGCACTCATAGGCAACACATCAAACCATAACTGATCCATATAATTGCCAACTCTAAATCCTACCAATGCTCGCTGATTCACCCATACACCCCCATCATTATTCAACCAGCTCAATTTATACGGTTTAGGATGCACTTGCGTAGGCAATTTCAAAGCACTAACAACAGTTCTAGCAATCGCATTAGTACAAGACCCTGAATCAATAATAAAAGAGTAAGTATTACCATTGATTAAGCACCTTGATTGAAACAAGTTGTCACGCTGCTCATGTTCACGATCTTCAACTTGTTGTGCTACTAATGCACACCTAAGTATCATGCTCTTCCTTTCAACTTCCGGTTCAACAATATTGGTAGCCCAAAACTTAGGATCAGCCATATCATGGACACTAGTTTCGGTTGTCTCCTCAATCTCCACAAACCTTGCTGCCTCGGCTTCCTCTAGTTGCTTGGACAGTAGGCTATAGCGCTCTTCCATGGAAATCAGCATGCGGTTAGGACATTGCATGGCCACATGTCCTTGGCCATGACACTTGAAACACACCACCTCCCTCATCCCCTTTTGACCAGACGTGAGAGTTGAAGGTGTTTTAGGGGCCTCCACCATCGGCACACTACTCCCCTTCCCCTTATCAGTCATCTCCACCTTAAGACTAGATGAAGATTCAATCTTGCCCGAAAAAGGAAACCTAGACAGTTTGCCCTTGGCCTCCCTTTGCTGCCTCTCTACTTTACTTGCTAGTTGACACAACTCATCAAACGTGTTATAAGTTTGCAATTCAACAAGATTCGCAATAGGTTTATTCATGCCAAACAGAAATTTAGCCATCTTTTGTTCCTCTTCTTCCTTGCATCCACACGCCAAGTACAACTTCTCAAACTCAATCACATATTCAGCTATGGACAAATGATCTTGTTGAAAACAATTTAGTCTAAGGTACAACTCTTGCTTATAGGACTTGGGAACAAACCGTTTTCTCAATTTCAGTTTTAATGAGGTCCAAGTTTTAATCTTTTCCTTCCCATCCCTCACTCTTTGTACTTGGAAAGAGTCATACCAATCGGAAGCATAATCAGTAAATTTAAGTATAGCATGATCAAAACGTTGAGTATCATCCATAACTTTGTGATCAAACATTCTCTCAACCCTCCTCTCCCAATTCAAGTAAGCTTGAGGGTCCTTCAAGCCATTGAATTCCGGAAGATCTCCAAGTTTCAGTTCAGATTCCTTATGGTTCTTCTCTCCTCTCCTTTCGGCCGTGAGTTTAGCTAGGATGGCGGAATTGTCGTTAGCCTTGCTTCTCATAGTCCTCGTTAGTCGTCCATCAAGAAGCTCAGCCACTTGTGCAGTCATCTTATCCATCATAGTTGTCATCCAAGCCTTAAGTGCCTCGGATTCTCCCATGTCGATTGAAACTGCCAGGAATTTTTGTCCAAAAGTTTCTACTCGCTGCGACTTCGTTACAAATCGGAACAGGCTGAAATTTTGATACAATGTAGCCCTGTATGTTAGCTTCCCACAGAGCCAAAAAAATCACGATTTGGACAATGGACGCCCCTCACGCTCCGTCGCACTGAACCCTGCTCTGATACCACTTGATGTGATTTTCGTGGCTGTTTACGAACTCTTTTTGTGTTTTTATGAATTTATGGACGAACAACAATAAAATAAAAGGGATAGGCTCTTAAATCTAGGTTTAAGAGGTTCTCTTGTGAGTCTCGGCTCCAAGATCACACAAATCTCGGTTTGTGTATGTTGAACACTCAATTCTAATGCAAGCAAACAAGCTTCACACGTTTTCTTAAACTCAAAACAACAACTGAATTTTATTAATGAAGAACAAGCCTTTAAATAGGCGTGTAACACCAGCAAATAAAAACAAACCCTAGTCCTACTAAGGCTAGGTAAACTAAGAACAAGATAAGAAATCAAACACTCCTAATCCAATTGGAACAAGCTCCAACTTGGACAGCAAGCAAGCCACGCCTACCAAACTTCTAGTCGTGTATTAGAACTCGAATGCTACTAAACTCTTACTCCAGTTAGGAATCCTAATCCAACTAGGACTTAGACTTCTAACTCAACTAGAATTTCAAACAAACTAAAACATTAAAAAGACTCCTAACAGAACTAGGAGTTCTAATCCTACTAGAATTAGGAAAACTAATCCTACTAGAATTAGGAAAACTAATCCTACTAGAACTAGGAAATAACCAAATCCTAACAGAACTAGGATTTGTTGGAAACGAGTCATCTCTCACATGCATCACAAAGGATGAATCCATACATCTAGAGGCGAGCAAGTACAGATGGCCAGGCCAGGCCAAACAGTAACAAGATTAAGAAAATCCTTGAGATCACAACTCTTAGACATGTAGAATCCAAAGTGGTGATCCCAACCATAGTATCAACTCAAGACCACTAAATATGCCACAAGCAAAACCCCCTTCAAGTGACAACAGGTACCATGAGACAGACGTACATTTCTTACTATGAAATGTCAATCCAGCAAGACAAGAATAACATAATGGACATCAATATTATGCATACAAGAAATCAAGCAATTGCGACCCAAATGATCCAAGAAATCTTACATAAATAGTCCAGTAGATCCAAGACCCCAATGCTCTTGCTACTTTATAAGTTCTACCAACTGAACTCACCATACACAAACCAAACGGAACAAATAATATTATCAACACAATAGGATGACAGGACGCGTACTACAGGAAGTTAAAAGAGAGCGACAAGTGATTCTAGATTATTAGAAGAAACAAAAGCGACGCAACAAAACAAGGGAAAAGATATATCCTGATTGCTAGGGTAGAACTTCAGCAATAAGAATCAACTGCCAAAGTGCTCATAGCTATTCAGAAGTTGAACCAAGACCGCATATGAACACCAATCACGAATTCCAAAACATTAAACTACCTTTGAGAAAAAAATAGCAAACATGAAACATGGACTGTGCAAAAGTAGCAGAACTAAAGCCTCATCAACAAAATACGATACCATATCAAAATCAATCTGCAACAGTAAATATATATCCAACACTGCACAACACAAAACAGCTTAGTCAACTAATGAAAAACCTAACACGATACGAGCGCTTATAGAAAAATAACAACCTATAACACGATATGAGTATCAAATAGTAACAAATCACCATTATTGATCACAATCATCCAAATAATGATTTATTACTATCCAAGAGTCGTATTGTGTTACGATGATTTCCCTGACTCCAAAGCAGAATCGCGTAGAACTAAAGAAAAATCGATGAAATGATCAAATTACTACAACATCATAAAACGAATTATGAACATACGCCGAAATATCCAAGAAGAGGGAAAAAAAACTTGATCATCAGCAAATCAAAGAGAAATCCGCAGAATTTCGAACCATGAAAAAAAATTCACTCGAAACTGCTAGAGAAAAACTTACCGATTTTCCTACCACAAATCATGCGACTATGCGAGAACAAAATATAACAATGAATCGAAAACGTAAACTAAAGGAGCGACGCAAGAACGGAAATCTGAAATTGAGAAATCGAGATGAAATTAATTATGACAGACAAGAGGCAAAACCTACATTATTAGGGCATAAAAATTGGTGGGGGGAAGAAAGAGGGAGGAGATTATTTATAGTTAAGTATGTCGGTTATGATGAGGCGGTTTACAACGGTACTTAATTTTGACGCGGTTTCGGAAAGTGGATCAGCGTGTGAGTCTTTTTGTTGACTTCCTTTTTCAGGTTTATTTAAGGTCTAAGCGCGGAAGAAACTAAGTTTTGGGCACAATGGAGGATTTGCTCCCCATCATTTAAACTTAAACTAGTTTTTAGGTCTCGGTGATGCCTCGGGTGATTATAGTTTTCGTTTATTTATATTTTATATTAAAATTATAATATCAAATATTATTTAGTTTAGTGGTTAAAACTTTAATATACCATGGGAGAGTGCCACGTGACATAGTTGCTTGTTTAGGAACGTTTTCTAATATATTAGTATAAATACAGAGTAGTAAGTAGGGATTAGGGAATATAACTTGCTTTTTTTGTTTGTTTGTTGAGCTGTAATTATAACTCGTTCTGTTTATCATGGTGGATAGCAATAAAGACTTGCGTGAATTTGGCCCACTTTAATATTAGTGTAGCCTAGAAATCTTGTCCGGTCTTTCAAGTATAGTTATCCTTATTTTTCGTATAATGACCATTTTTAACCTATAGTTACTCATGTTAATACATGCTATTTTCTAATACAGTGATCATTTTTTTTATATTAACTTAGAATGTAAAATTTATCCATTTTGAAATAGCAATATTTTTTCTCATGTAGTCACTCTATACAACCTACAATTACTCCTATTTTATATTTGTTATTTCCTAAGTTAGTGCCCTTTTTTATATAGACACCATTTTCCACCAATAATTACATGTGGTATTGCATTAGGTCCACTAAAATTAGTGTGGATCAAGTCTATTTGAGTTTTTTTTTTACTAGATAATCCTCGAGCAATCTTCGCCATTTTAATTCATTGATAGAAAAATGGAAACTTTTATTTAAATTTATACAAATATATTAAAAGGCGTTCCTATCAAAGGAACGGTGCCACGTGGTACTCTTCTCAAACTTCTAATACATATGTTTATGATCTCAATTAAAATATTAACAATGTGTAGCTACTAGGATTTAAACACATGACCTTTTAAATGAAATGTGAGAGTTTAACCACCAATCTAATATAATTTCAATGTTTAATATTCGAAAGTAAAACAGAATAAAGTTTTACAATTATATGTAATTATAAAGACATATACAAGTTTTTTGATATCTAACACTTTTATTAAGGTATTAGGTAATAACATTCTCTTACCCCAATTTCATTGAAATTGTTGTTTTTATCTCCAATTCCTTAGAGCTTTTTTTTACAACTTATTATGCCATAATGTCCATTTTCCGTTGAGTGTTAATTAGTTTTGAGTTAAAAAAACACTAGCCTCCTCCTCTCCCCTCTTTCCTCTTCCTCCTTAAAAAACCTAATTTTTTTCTTCTAGTTTGGGGCTGCCATCATCCTTTCGATGGTGGTAAGCCCCCAATTCTTCTTTTTTCTTTTAGTTTTTATTGTTTCTGTTATTAGTAATCTTCCACCCTATCTCTTTTTGAGAGTTTTCTACCCAATAATTATTGGGTTCTTTCTCTCCTTTCATGGGAGTTTGGAGTTTGCTTTTATTCTCTTCCCATGTGGAAGTTTAAAAAACGGTATGGGAAATTGTTCCTATTGGTTGAAGAGTAACACCATCAACATCGAGACATTGGAAATTCGGATGCGGTCAACATGGTTAAATCAAGAATTTTCTTCCCCAAACTATGTCAAAATGATATACTTACCCATCAATAGCTGCGTGATTCAGCAAATACAAGGGGGTTGCGATGTATTGCTCCATCTGGTTCATTGTACTTTCTTCAAAAACGAATTTGGTTTGATCTTGTCTGATTATATCTTATTTTTCTTTAATTCTTATTGTAGATGCCATTTGGCCTTCAATTAATGAAATTTCTCTTTCATGTCCATTTTCTAATTTTCCACTAGACAGACAATTACGAAAAGCTAATAAAATCAATCATGAAAATTTATAAATTGTAATATGTCTATTATATATGGGAACTTTTGAGGACTTTGGTGTCCACCCTTTTTGACTAATATACCCTTACTTAAAAAATACAAATTGTAGTCCTCTGATTGGGAAAAAAAAAGGATCAATCGATCCATAAATGCACATCAGTTACATTCCACGCACACATAGCGTGCATGTAAGGCTAGTGTTTGATAATTGTAACTAACCCGGGGCATCGCGCGGGCCAAAATACTAGTTAAGAAAAGCAATTGATTAATGGTTGATCCATTTATGAGGGATTTTAGGAGGACACATTATGGGTCATTTCTGTTCAACTTATTTTGTCTTATATTATCTTATCTTATCTTATCTTATCTTATCTTATCTGATCTTATAAAATCTTATCTGATCTTATCTTATAAGATAGTTTATTGTGTGTGTCTAACATCTTATTTATCTTATCTTATCTTATCTTATCTTATCTTATCTTATCTGATCTTATAAAATATTATATAAGTTAAAATAAGTTGAACAGAACGGACTCTTCGGAGGAAAGTTTGAGAGGTAAAAAAAACTGTAATGGCTTTTGTTTTAGTTTATACTAGATCGATACAAATGTTTTAACAACTTTGACTTTTAAGAGTTTTGTTCACCTGTTAGTGGTATTATTGAAAGGTTTGTATATTGTAAATATACATTGAGATAAATTCAATAAATTTTTTTAATAATGTCTCCGATTCTAAATAATGGCTACGCCGTTGACTTTTGACACTATTCGTTTTTAAATCATTATTAGAAGAAAAAAAAAGGAAACTTTAATTAAAATTAGTTTTAAAAACAAAATTTTGTACTACATAAGCCAGACCTTCCCAGTCAAAGTTAATAAACATATGAATAGTGTAAAAGTCAAAATATTGCAACCTATAGAAATTAGATGAAGTATATATATATATATATATATATATATATCCTGTACACGTTAAGTAATAGACAATAATAAGTAGATATATTTTTAATTACATACTTTTGTATTTACATCAAATGATATTAATTCTACCACAACATATTACGTGCTAGAAGACTAGTTTTTAAGCATTAGTCTACAATTTAAGATATTGATCAAACCAAGTGCCTTTTAAGGCTTCAACCTTCCACTAAGAATGTCATCTAGTTGTCGTTGCAGCATTTGAAGCTCAATCTCAGTCTGATGATCCGCTCCTGTGCAGTTAGCCCCTAAACTTTCATTCAACAAGGATATTTTCCTTTGTATACTTTTCACCTGCATTAGTAACAATAATAATGTGTTAATTTACATGACAAATTAAGAAGAAACTAGTGTTTGAACAAGATTATTATATTGTCCAGATGGCAATACCAATTATGGTTCACATCAACTTAGAATTAACAAATTGAAAATTTCCCTCCATCTTTAACGGACAGTTAATATTAAGTTCTATTTCAAGATATTTTAAATGACAAACCACATTATATATATAGAGTCAAAAGTTGATTTTATGGCTTTACACATAAAAGGTGTACCAAAAATTATATTAAAAAATGAACAAAATTTAAAAAAGAAGAGATCAACCTTTCTATAAGGCCACCGAGGAATTTTGAAAGAACGAATTTTCTTCTTTATGACAGTAGCACATAAACACAATTGTTTACTTGCAGCATCAATGGGAAGATCAAAATATTTAGCAAAATCTTCAAGAGTCATCTTCTTTATCCTCTCCCTCTGTTTTACTTGTAGGGTGCAACAAACACAAATTGAATAATTAGATAAAACTATATATAGTGTAACATTACATTGATTTTTGTTGAAATGAAAAAAAAAAATCACTAATTTAAGAGAAGACCATAAAAATAAATAAAATTGTGTATATAGATTTTGATAGTTGAAAAATAAAATTAAAAAAATCGTGTGTATAATAATGCAAAAAATGGAATAATGCAACCTGGATAGAAAGTTCAGTCCTGAACATTGGTGGCATTTCTTCGGAGTCCATTATGAAAGGGTTGATTGCTTGATTTGAAGTCTCTCCTTGTTCAAATGATCCTGCTATTAGTTTCAAAAAAATTTAAAACTAGTGTTACAAAAATATTAGTAATAATATAATATTAAAATTTGAACACATTACTCAAAGTAATATCTCAAAAAAGAAAAAACATACATTACTCAAAGTAGATACATGAGCATCATATTCGATGTTGTCATATTATTTTTAAACGAATACTATTTCATGATTTTGTCATAGATTTCAAACTACTAAAAGATTATGGTTTCTTTATATAATTTTCTCTATCGTTTTAATTAAGGGAGACGTTATTAAAATGAAGCCTACAATAGTGAAAGACGATCTTGTTCGTTATTAAAAATTAAGTGACTAACCAATATTGTTCGTTTGAAAATCTTCACCATGATGAACAGAATTTATCCAATCATAACCAACACATAAGGCCTCATAAAATAGTGAAAGACGATCTTGCAACAAAATATATCCATCTGTTCTATACTCCTCAAGATAGTCTTTAAGGTAGTCTTTGATGTCCTCTAAGTTTTGCCTACAAAAACTGATCCAAATACATGCATTATAATCGAATCAAAATAATACAATAAAAAGCTGACAAATGTAATTAAACCATTAATAGATAGAGCATTTAAGTAACTATACATTAACAAATTTTTGAGGAATTAATATTTCGAAAATTACATGAAAACAGATCAACTAAAAATATCACACGTGACATTGTTTATGTATATAGCAATAAAAAAACAAGGAAGCGCATTATTAAGTATAATTTTTTGGACATAGTTTGTATTTGAATTTGTTTACTTACTTGAGCATATGATGAATACGAAAGTCAGAAGTATCTAACCCTTGATTAGATTTGTAGACAGCATGAGACACATGACCCACCTCTCCATGAACTTCAAGCTTGGTAGTATGTGTGCCTTGCAACACAAGTGCCGAATCAAATTAACAAGATAACAATGAGCATAAATTAGAGAACCTAATTAAAGTGAATAAAACATACTGAATGATAAATTTAAAATCACAATAATTTGAAGAATTTAAATTCAATTTATCTCCAAATTAGTACATATCACCGTTTTTATTTTTATTTAGTGGGATAGGAAAATTATTTATTAAGATAAACTTTAGATAGAAAGTGGTGATTCTTTTAAGAAACCTATAAAAAAGGTGGATGTTAACAAATTCTTCCTTAACAATATCATTAATTCATTCTCTTTCTAATAGTTACCACATTCCGATTTTCACATTAGACAAAGTACAATTTAATCATTCAATGAAAAGTTTTCTATTTTATAAAAATTATAAAGATAAATCAAATAACATCTTACATACGAAAATTTATTTATGAGTCCACATATATGGATCATCAATATATGGTGACAATATACAACAATCCAAAATCAATTTCTCCACCAATTTGGAATTTCCACCCAAAATCACAATTTTCATATACATACCACTATTTTACTCTCAAATTAAAAACAAATCTTTACAAATCTAAGCACTTCATCTTTCCTTCACCAAACTTCAAAACAAAGAATTTATCAAAAAGTTGCAATTTTAATAAAGTAATTAATACCATTTGTATGAGTAATTTCTCTAAACACTTGACAAGAAGAACAAGAATTAGGAACCGGTGCACTAGGCCACACTACTTGCAATGGCAATTGATCATCTTCTTCATTATGGTCATGGCACTGATCCTCTATGTCATGTCCATCTCTCGTCCTCTGATCACTCCTACTCCTCCCAACGTCACAACCGTTGATTACATCAACACTACCAACTTCTTGTTGATTTTGATGATTATTATGATGATCATCAATTATTGTATGTTGATGATCTTCTAGTGGGTCAATGACCCAAGAATCAACAAGATCCCAAACATTGGTACTTGATACCGGGGTCGAATTCGACGGGACAACGGAAACATCAGGACCGTCCATCATAATGTGATCATCAATGTTCATGGGTGCATAAGGGTGATGATGATTATCATGATCTTCCATGAATAAATGTTAGGGGAGGTCTTATAGTATGTTAATGAAAGTGCGGTTGCAGTGGAGTAAATCTCTGTCGACGCCGTAATTAGGGTGGTGACAGTGTTTGTTTAAGGAAAAGAGAAGGGTTGTTAATTAGGGAAGAGAAATTTGGAGGGAAGTGGAGAGTGGGAGATTTATAATAATTAATTGATGGCAGAAGGTAGTTTTTTCTGTTGATGTAAAAATAACCGCCACATTAACTAAATAAACTACATTACGATTTACGCACGCGGGCAAGAGGAGAAAATGATAGAAACCGGTTCATTTGTGTCCGTAGAACTGTAGAAGTGATTGGAATGGGGATTTGGGGGTGGGTTGCCGGTTGGGTCATGCTTTTCTATATTAGCCTTTAAAGGGATCGGGTCGAGCTTCACTTTCGAGCCGCAATTTCGTGCCCAAACTCATGAAAAATTAGACCGGGTTAGTTTGGACTTTTGATATTTAAGAGCTATATCCGGTCAAAGGCTAAATTAGACTAAATTTATATTTTGGCTTTAAAAAATCATTCCCCAATTAGCTTGAAAAACGTTTCCAAAAATTCTTCTTGAATTGACATTTTTTTATCCAAACTCGACTATTTTTTCGGGGAATGTTATCAAGCTGATATAATTTGACCAGCTCTAAAATATGGTTTCTCTCTAATTAATCGTTGTCGATTAGCCCTTGTCTTTGATGTACTTGTACACTTCGTCCGTTCTGAAATTAGTGACTCACTACACTCAAAAAGCTCTTAAGTAAAAGAGAGAAGTGTTTTAATTATTTCATAACAGAGGAAGTATTTCTTTGGTTTGCTGCATGCTTTTTTTTTTTGAATCAAAATAAAGTCGAATTGCTATAATGACTGGGACAAAGGGTCATGATCCTGCAAGGTGGTTAATTATCATTATCTTTTTATCTACTATTGCCTAAGTTGGACTTATTTGTCCTCCATCATTCTCCCTCCTTCCACTTATAATCACAAATTAGGCTATTATTTGCCTCGACCATGTATAATCACAAATTTGTCCTCCGTTATTCTCCCTCCTTTCACTTTTGATCACAAATTTAGCAATTATTTACCTCGACCATGTATGATTGGACAGACTTTGATGACGCGAATTTGGTTTTAGCTAACAAGGAATGATATATAAGAAGCAAGATTGGGATGGGACAGAGTACGACATTCTTTCTAAAGAAAGCTACTATAATGAAAGTTATTCTTTTAAGCGTTCGAGTACTCAAATTGTTATAATCTATATTCATATTATCTATACTAATATATTAAAAAGCCTTCTTAAGCAAGTCTATGCGCCACGTGGCACTCTCCCTTTAGTTGTTTCATTCCATGTCATTGTTATGCACATTAAAAAATAGAAACATGCTCCATGTAAGATTTGACCACGTGACCTCAAGTTAATCTCTGATCTATTATATAAGGGAAGGGGGGAGCAATGGTGTCCACATGAAATGACCCCCTACCCTTACTCACACAATGAATCATGTAATTAATAATAAAGAATAAATTTTTAAAAAAACAATCATATTCAATAAGTCAAGTAATTATCTATTTGACATAATTGTCAATCAATACAAGTTTCAAAAAATATTTCATTTAGCATTGATTCCAAATCTTTGAATAATGAGGAAAGTTGTCATATGAAGGGAAAAAACCTTGAAACTACAATTCAAAAATTTTACTCCATACACCATTATTTTACTTAAAATATGAATTACAATAATTAAATTAAATTCTTACATAAAATACATTTATAATTCGCCATCCCTATGACAAGTTCGTTCAACTTTGTGCAAATGGGGTATCTAACAACTATCAAACAATTTCAAGTCGAAATACAATCGAAAAATTGGCATGAAAAAGTATCTAACTTTCATGTCGTTGTTTTGTTTAATTACAACCTAAGGATCATGAAAAAGTATGTGTTGATCATGAACAAGTTGACATATGTATCACGTGCATAACTCTTTAATATAAAGGAAAGGAATAATATGATATACTGTAACCCTGTGTAAAATTATTAAGTGACCTTTAAATTTAGAAACTAAAGCACAAAACTTCAAATTCACGCACGCATCGCGTGCATAAATTGCTAGTATACTAAAGTTCTAAGCAATAAACTATGCAACATTAGATGGTATTTTTTAACATGAAAATGTTATTAACCCGGGGCATCGCCCGAGACTAAAAACTAGTTGTATTATTATAACTCGAGATCCACATTGGCGATAGTCTTTCCATATCGGATTGATAGATTCATTGCAACTCATATTTTTTATCCACCATTATTGGGGTTTTTTTGCGTCACCATTTTGTTTGTTTTTCTTTCTTTTTCTCTTATTACTTTCAGTTCCAAGTCCAATCAACAAATCTACTCGACGGCATCTCAAATTGATGACTCCTATATGCTAAAATTGACGTATATAATAACGACTTCTCATTTTTCAATTTAATTAACATACCAAATTGCATAATAAAATAAAAATATAATCAATAACTAACTACTGCAAAAAATAAGAGACTCCCTCCATTCAATAAAGTTTTTCTTATTTCCACTTTTCACGTTTGCAAGTGCACATTTTGTATCATTAATAATAACAAGGTCGCTAACAACAATGTAGGTGCAATAGGTTGTTCAATAATATCAACAATGGTCAATAACACTTAATTCATACCATTTTTTCCCGTTGAGATTTCCCCTACTTGCCTTTCTCACTCCTTTTTGTTTTGGATACCCGCGACGTTAGTATGAGCCATACACACCTTCTTCCTTTCCCAAGGTTCGCGAGGTTAGTATGAGCCATACGCACCTTCTTCCTTTCCCAAGGTTTCTAAGCAATTTTGGCTTGAGGCATAAGTTCGAAAATTATAATTTTTTCAACCAAATACTAAATATTGGTTTTGGCCAATCTAAACTCATACCTAATACATACTTCTATAAATTAAGGAACAAAACATAAAGGTGGCAATTGGATCTTTGAGATTGGTGAGTTCTGAGTCTATGGAGAGTGGATAGTCTGGATACCCTTGTACTCGATCATTCGAAGCGTCAAATTTAGGGGTGTAAATGATGCGAGTCGAGTTTGAGTTTGAGCTAACTCGACTTAACTCGTTAGCATTTCGAGCCGAGCTCGAGTTGAGTCGAGCTTTGATCGAGTCGAATTGTGACTGAGTAGATTTCGAGCAAGTGTCTTGTGCTAAAAGCAACCCTAAGGTAGAAAATAAGTCAAATTTATGTATTTTCTTTGTAGATAATTAAGTATTCGAGCTTCTCACGAGTTTTCGAGTTGAGTATCAAGTTGCTCAACTCGACTCGCCAATACCTCGAGTCGAGTTCGAGGTTTGATTTGAGCTCACTCGAGTCGAGCTTTGACCGAGTCTTGACCAAGTCGATCTCGAGTAGCCGCGAGTTTGTCTCATCTCATTACACCCCAAGTCAAATCAAAGACATCCAAACAATGTTCGTTGTGGTAATGGTTCAATGAAGGGGAGTATGGAGGACGCAAGTGATGAGGATTAGTGTGTTGGGGGAAAGGAAAGAGAAAGAAAGTGGGAAAATGTATAAATGTATAAAATGCAGGCGAGATCTAGTTGCTCACTTAATATTTGAGTCAATCTTCAATTAGGCATGTTCCAGACTTCCCGTTATAGCTGATTTGGATCGAGTTCACTTCGTGTTGGGTCTTGGGTAGGATCATATCCTACTTTGAGTTGACTTTGATTTTTGATTTACGAGTCCAAATTAGATAAAGTTCTTATGCCATGTTTTTTTAATTGAACCGAAATTAACTAAAATTGTGAGGGAAGCTAGATGGAGTGAATTTCCATTAATTCGATCCAAAACAATCCAGCCTTACTTCATAAAGCATATCCTAGCTTTTCGCCTGCATTTTCAGTATATTACCAAAAACAAACATTACCAGATGAAATGAACATTGCGGGAAGAACACTTCTCAACACTAGGATTTCCAACTCCTACTCAACTTCTCTCATCAATCTTCATCGGACCTCAACTCCTTTCCATTCTTCTTCTCTTCCCATCTTTAACAAAGTAATTAACACCCATCTGAAACCATCAAAACCTAACAGTTTTAGGTATTCAACAACAATGGCATCATCATCTATCAAACCCGAACAAGCTAGGGTTCCTCCTGCTCTTCAATTGCCCACCCCTCCAATCACAAAGGTGACCTTTTTTTCCATAAAAAATTGTGGGTTACTTTAATTATTACTTTTAATTGATAATTTGAGGTGGGTTTTCAAATTTTGTAATTGGGGTTTACTGTTTTCTTTGATAATTTGGTGGGCAGTTTAAAATAGGGCTTTGCCAGCTTTCTGTGACAGCGGATAAAGCAAGGAATATTGATCATGCTAGAAAGGCTATTGAGGATGCTGCTCAAAAGGGTGCCAAGCTAGTTGTTTTGCCTGTAAGTTTGGCAATCAGTATTGCTATTCCTTTTCTTTTGCTCTTCTTTTTCCGGAGGTGGGGCGGGGATGTCGTGTTTTTGCTGAAATTGTTGATCACTGATCATCGTTTGTTTATCTTCTTCTGAATACTGGTTTTGTCAAGTATGATGCTATGGTTCTGGGATGTATAGAGTTGGAATTGCCAATAAATGTTTTCGTTTTCTGCTTACTGGATGAATTTTTGTGGTTGAATTCTGTAGCGATTTGATCTTCTGGCATAAAAGTAATATATTTCTAGAACATTTGGGTTGAATGTCTAGGAGTATGTATATCAGTATATGTGCTCATTGCCTAAATTGCTTGTGGCCGAGTTGAATTCACATCCTACAGGCTACAGAGTATAGAGAGAGATAATTTTAAGTTTCTTGATGGCGAGAGTAAAATTTGGGGCATAGGGATGTGTATACCTGATATGGATGGGCATAAGGTCGTGTAGAGGTTGTTTTGAGATGACATCATTATGTGATAACTAGCTGAACTTTTTTGGCCTGGGGTGTTATCAAGTGTATTCTACATATGTTGTTGTTTTGTATCTTGAATATGGAAATTACTTCATATTTGAGTTGAAAGGGATATATTGTTCTCTGGCAGTGCACCCTGTTGGAGAAAGCTGATGGTATGTTTTTAAGAATTTTGGAATTTGAGTTTTTTCTGGGACTTATTTGGAAAGGGCTGTGGCTTTGCTTAAGCTGTGGGAGATATTTGGTGATAAATGAAGAGAATGAAATTTCTGTCAAGAATTTATGTGCTTTTAGTTAATGGATGTGGTTGTGCTGCAATCCTCCGACCTAGGATTACAGTGTTATTGAAAGTTAAATTAAGGAAAAATTGACAACAAAGGTCTCAACTTTGGGTGATAATTTTTAAAAGGTCTGAACTATTGATTAATCTGTGTAGGTCCCAACTTTAGGGAGTCTTAACTTTTAGCGGGCCTTAGTGACTTGAAACTGGCTTAATAGGTCATCACTTGTAAAACTTGGGTCACACCAGAATGGTTAATTGAGGGAGGGATGTAGGAACTAGGTGAGATTAAAAAAAAAATCTTCAGTTTTAAGTCGCCGAGGCCCGCTAAAAGTTAAGACCCCCTAAAGTTGGGACCTACACAGGTTAATCAATAGTTCGGACCTTTTAAAAATTATCACCCAAAGTTCAGACCTCTATTGTCAATTTTTCCTTAAATTAAATGTTCCACAAAGATGGTACCACTTGGTGATAAGCTAGACATATAGATACATTTAGGGCATGTTTGGCAAAACTAGCGGTTCTATTAGCGGTTGCAGTAGCTGTAGCTGCAGCTGTTGGGGGTAGCGGCTAGCTGTCTACTAGTAGCTGTCAGCGATTAAATTAATTGTTTAATTAGAAGTGTTTGGCAAATGTAGCTGTTGAAATTATAAAAGACAATAAATGACATTTATTCTAATATGAAATGAACTACAATAATTTCATATGTTCGTTCAATAGCTAAATTCAAGATTTATTTTTTCAAAGAAGTTACACAAAAAGGAGTATATGACTTTTTAGGTGCTCAAAGAAATGTTTAAATCTAAGAAAATATTTAACCCTTGAAAAATTTATATTACCAATTTTAACTAAAATACTTGTAAAATATCTTATCTTTAAAATAAATATTTAAATTACATCTCTACTATTATAAAATAAACATTGAATTGCCATAAAATAAAACAATAAATAAACAGTAAAAGGAAAAAGAAATAAAAAAAACATTGGTTAATAATTCTACCTTATGCTATTATATAGTGTTTATTTGCTAGACCGCTACCTCTAAATCTCAAACGTTACTTGTAGTAACGTTCCACAACCGCTACTCATAATCTACTTCAACTGCTACCCGCTACTTCAACCACTACCTTACCAAACACTCATAATTTTCTTAAGTAGCGTTTTAATCTTGTCCAACCGCTAACCGCTACCTCAAACGCTAGTGCCAAACAGGGCCTTAGATGCAGTGTCTTGTAACTTGTTATCCTACTGAAGCAAGTAGTCAGTGTTGACCACAACCTTGTATGAAATCACATTTGATGGCTGAATTTTTTTTTTGTTTTTTGAGTTCTTAGAGAAAGTTTTTTGAGCATGTACAAAATTCTTTATATTGTTGTCTAGAACTTTTCTGGTCCCATACATTACAGAAAACAGGACTCATTCATCTTAAATTTTATGTGGCATATTATGTTCTAAAACTTCTACCCTTATTATTCTTTCTCTTGCACATCTATTGCTACTATTTTGGATGCTAAATTCATCTAAGAAGTCCTCAAGATTGTAGTAGTTCAAGTGTTCTATTGTAAATTGATTAGATTCAATACAAATATATCTTGTTATGTACTAGATGGTCATTTATTTACAAAAGAATCTGATCTAGATATGTTTGTATTCTTGGAGACTATTTTTGTGGAAGTATATGCAACTGCTCCATACATAGAGAGCATGTAAAGTGTAAGGTACTTACTGCTACAGGCCTACAGCTGACCAGAAGATATCAATTCTACTTGAAATCGATCTAATGAAAAAACCTAGCAGAAGCAAGGGTGATCACATGTTTCTATACATTTTTTGTACTTTAGAGAAGGGTATGAGATTTCAAGTCAACACTACCTCTAGCCTTGGATCTTTTTATTACTTGGTATTTAGGGAGGCTACTTTTCATACATCCAGAACCTTAAAGATATTCCATAACTGCATATTGTTGAAAACATAGTAAAGGACATCTACAACTCTCCCTCCGCTTCTCTTTACTGTACCTACTTTCTACATTCACCCGTGTCTTTTTGTGCTGCCCTATTTCACTTTATTTCTCTTTTGGTAAATTTTTTCTCATGTTACCCTTTCTTACCCCACCTTCCCTCTCTTGGCCCACTTTATGGGATCCATTCAAACACATAAACTATACCTAGTCTCTCTCTCTCCTCCAAAAGGGCTTTGGGGTAACTTCCTTTCACTGGGCTCTTTCTACAAAGAGACTCCCGCAACGCAGGCCCTATCCCCTATTGGCCCTATCCTCTATTTGAGTAAGGCTGAAAGCATCAGCACGCACAAAAGCAGAAGGAATCCAGATGCCGGCCAAAGCAAAATTACCCCACATGCGTGATCCTTATCCCCTCTTTTCCTTGGTATTTGATGCTATATTAAATAGTTCAAACATAAAGAAATGGAGTATGTGGTAATAGAGAATTAGTAATAATAGTAGTTTAACTTACACCTCCGTGCACGAACAATAGTCTCAGTTTGACTTACTGGGTTTAACCTAAAATTTGTTAGTAAATGTTATGATTCAAGCAAGGTTTCATATCTTTATTTTACATAACATCTGTAGTAAAAGATAGAAGTAAGGCCAAAAAGATGTGGACAAATTGTAGTTGTAGTAATATAAGTGTCAATGTTAGTCTTACTAGTGCTAGTAGATTTGACAACAACACCAATAAAAGAAATTAAAAATCCATTGGACATATTTTCAATACAAAAAGTGGAGGCAAACAAGAAGCAGAGGTAAACAATAGTTAAGGTGAGGGAGAGATTTGTCCAGTGAGAGAAAATACAGCAAGATATTGTAGTTTATTCACACAAAGGGAGACCAGGAGAGGGAGAGATGCCAGCCTTGAATGATGTGGAGAAACTCTATGTTGATAAAATGAGATTGACAGGGCTTTATCAACTTCGGTTATTAATATACAATTTCATCAACTTGTTATTAACATAGGTTACTAGTTACCTAAAAAAAAAAGTTATTAATAAGAAAGGATTCCTTTATTCATGGATTAGCTGACCTTTGTGTTGGAAGGTCAAGTCACACATCGGATACATTGTTCAAGAAGACCTGTGTGCGTTTTCTTCATGGGCACTGGTCAATGGGCTTCATGATGATATTGGTGTTTGTATCATTTCAGGAGATCTGGAATAGTCCATATTCAAATGATAGCTTCCCAGTGTATGCTGAAGATATAGATGCTGGTGGTGATGCATCTCCTTCGACAGCAATGCTTTCTGAAGTTTCTCGGGCCTTGAAGATCACAATAGTTGGGGGCTCCATCCCAGAACGCTGTGGGGATCGGTTGCATAATACATGCTGTGTCTTTGATACTGATGGAAAGCTAATCGCTAAACACAGGAAGGTGACCGTTAATTTTCTATCCCTGGATGTCTGTCTCTCATATGCCATCTTTTCCTCTTCTCTTCTGGCTGTTTGAATGGAGTCCGTTTCTGAACTTCTCTTTTCCAACAACAGATACACCTGTTTGATATCGATATTCCTGGGAAGATTACTTTTAAAGAATCACAAACCCTTACAGCAGGAGAGGCTCCTACAGTTGTAGATACAGGTTTGATGCAAACATGTCTATAAAAATTTTATGTGATCAGATTTTTTTTTAGTATTGAAGAGGTTTTAGAGTGGACTGGGGTTTGCTTTCTAGATTTTAAACTGTTCCGTCATTAAATGGTGTTTGTTGGTGCTCTTTCTCTCTCTCTCTCTCTCTCTCTCACAGTCTCACTTGTTCTATTTAAATATAAATTGCTTCTTTTTGGTGGGAGGCTTTAAATTTTACCAAAAAGAATGTCTTTTGTGTGTAATCAGGGTACAGGTAGTAGTTGCACTTTGAGATTGCATTTGTCATGTTGCTGTTAATATGTATCTGTAGGACTCTATGCATATCATATATCCCATTGCTTGGTCAACCCTAAATGTGCAGAGAGTTTGGTTTCGGGACCTCCTTTTGATTCTAAGACTGACAGAACTTGTTGGTGACTGATGGAGATACCTCCCGGAACCCTCTATAGTGGTGAGTGGTGACAATGTTGTCAAACTCAATATCAAGATTCTAAGATTCAGAATCAATTGATAATTTTAATTTTGTACTATGTTATCAGAATTTTTTTGAAGGTTATAATAAAGAACAGGATCATGTTATAAAGATTACAAATGAAGTATATATGACAATCATTAAATTGTTTATATAAAAGAGAAAGGAGAAGGTTAATGTTAATAGGCTTCATCGTCCTCTATGAATGTTCTTTCTTATGGATATTTGATTCATCACTCGTCGATTATTGATGGATTGTTATGAGTTTTTTGTTTGAATTTTAGAACTCTGAGCATATTATTGGTGTTAATTATTCTGGCAAAATGGATTTTAGCATGTAAAATTCTAGATTCTAACCTACAGAAGTACAGATTCCATGCCATCCAGAGGGAGGATCCTTGGCTGGCTCTTACTATATCAACTTTGCTATTAAAAGGATCTTGCTTGTCTTCGCAATATAGCACTGCCTTCTTTTCTGTTATGTGAAATTTTTTCAAGTGCTTTGGGTGATGTGTCTCAGTTTTGATGATCAGAGGTTGGGCGCATTGGAATTGGCATCTGTTATGACATCCGCTTTCAAGAATTGGCAATTTTATATGCCGCAAGAGGTATCTACCCTTTTGATATGGTATATTTCATGTTCATATTTCACAGTTGCCAATTAGTTTACCCCTAGTTTCTTAAATTTTACTTTTATGTCAAACAACGATATATATGTCCTGTTTTGAGACTATTCTCTGGTTCTTCTTAAATATATCAGTAGTTTATTAATTTTTGAACCCCCTCATTGGGGAAAAAAGTGAACCCCCTGCTCATGATGTCTTTGTTAATCTTTTCTATTGGAATCTTGTGGGTTAGCTATTAACAGATATTGCTGATCATATTTGCCTTTTCTCTAATGTTGGGTACACAAATCACCCTTTTTATGAATCAAACCACAAGAGTGATGGTCTTATAAGTAGTACTATAATTTAATGTGGCTTGGTCGTGTTGGATTCTATAAGGAAATTGTGGTGACACTTCTTCTCTGCACATCAGGAGCTCATTTATTGTGCTACCCTGGAGCGTTTAACATGACTACTGGACCACTGCACTGGGAATTGCTTCAGAGGGCAAGGTTTTGTGCACCATCTGTCTTTCCTCACTTCTTGAGTCATTCTTCTTCTCGAATAATGCATCTTCAATTGCTTGTATATCAGTACGATTGCTGATTGATTGTCTTCGTAAATTAAATTCACTAATGTTGCTTTCAGAGAGGATAGTTAAGGACGACCAATGAAAGTTGATGTCAACTGAGCTGCAGAGTTTTTTAATTCTGCGCTTGGTTGATTCTAGCTATATGTGTTGATCATTGGTAATTGATGATATCCATTTAAGAATGGCCGAAGTACTGTGGTAGAACAGTATTTACTTCTAAAACATGATTGTGCAGGGTACAGTGAGAGTTTACTGAGAAATATTAAATATTTAATTTGGCTCTGTCCTGAGTCAGAAGGAAATCATTTTCACAGTTACCAGGCAATTGACAGATCTGTCAAGTCATTATTCTCACAAATATGGATGTCTATTATGTACATGATATCTCTTTAAGCATCATTGTCACTTGGTATTTAATATGGCCAACATATTTTAGATCGTTTAAGTCTGCTGTGAAGAGAAACTATGTTACACTCTTCGCAGTTTTTTTCTTAAATTTCAAAACACGTAATTGAATATGGCGCGAAATGTATACCTATCTGTATAGAGGTCTTCTTTGATCGTCTAGTGAAAAACGTATTTGCTTGGGGTAAGGCTGCATAAACGTCTTGACCTTTCCTAACCTCTCTGGAAGATGTTGTTTGAATTGCTGTAACATGCTACTTACAGTCTTACACAGAGCAGCCTTCTTACATGTTAGATCCATTGACTATTGGGAGAAATCTGCAATGGTGTAGACATTTGATGATGCATCTTATATTATTTAAGCTTCTTATCATTACTGAATATGATATGAACCAGTAACCACTGATTTACCTGGTTTGAATGATTGCCCAAACAATGTCTTAATGATTCATAGAGTTTGCATCTTTCTATATGATAGCAATAACATTGTATCTCCCATTTGCAAGAAAACTCGCTCTTTCTTTTGAATTTCCTTGTTCCAGTACATGATTGAAGCTTATTTGACCCCATATACTTTTTTTTAAACTTCATTGTCCACCATTTTTTCTCTATGACTTTTTTGTTGAAAATACTTTTTCTTGTGTTCTTTTTGCAGGGCTGTAGATAATCAGGTAACTTCAAGACCTTTATCCAGCATTAGCTAATACATGTGCTTGGCATCAGTATTTCTGCGTCCGTTGCATGATACATATTGTGTAGGAAATGCAATTTCTTTTCTTCTTTTAAAACGAAAAAACTATATCTGAAGAGTTGACCTTGTAATAGTCAAACTAAAACTTGTGAATACAATGTCATAGTCAGGAGTCAGGACAGAGGTGCTGTAAGAAAGGATTCTACAACTGCCTAAAAGAACTTTGGCCTTCTGCATAGCATGTACTTCTATTAAAGAAAAAAAGAGAGGGGAGGATGAGATGGAAATTTCTGCAATGAACCTTACTTTTTCCTCAACTTCTATTCATCGCCCTAAAAGTACTTAAAATCGCCCCAAAAAAAGTTGAAATTACATCTCTAACCTTTTCCTTCTTTTTCCCACCACCACCACCACCCACCACCACCCACCTCACTCCACCACCATCCACCTCCTGCCACCACCACCCCATCGCCACAGCCACCCACCACCCACTTGGAAACAGGCGAAATTTTTTTAGGCCGATGGGCGAACGTCTGGCCTGGACGTTTGCCCCATGGAGCGAACGTCCGGACGTTAGCTCCATGGAGCGAACGTCCGGGCCGGACGTTCGCCCATCGGCCTAAAAATTTGCCCGTCTCCAGTGGGTGGTGGAGGAGGTGGTGGGTGGCAGTGGGGAGGTAGGTGATGGCGGGTGGTTGCAGGGGGTGGCAGGTGGTGGTCGGTGGTGTGGAAAGAGGAAGGGTAAAATAGTCTATAAAAATAAATTTGGGGCGATTTTAAGTAATTTTGGGGGCGACGTTTAACAAACCCCTTTTTCCAGGTGACCTATCTTTCTTTGGGATGTTGGTCCATAGGATGAGCGTCCGTTGCAATAGAACCAAGTCTGAAGGGGAGAGGACTGGTAGCTTTCTTTATATGTACATGTTATAGAATACTGGATGTAGGGAATCTCTCTTTATTTTATACTGATGTGATAAGCACACTGGTTAATTGAGAACGTAATTACGTAATGAACTTGGTGTCTAATTGGATGATATGTTGGAGTTTCCAGGATTGCTTGCATGATACAATTGTTAGCTTACATGAATTATTGACGTATTTCTGTTGCAAACTTATGTGATTTTCCATTTGCATATAACAGCTATACGTAGCCACTTGTTCGCCTGCACGCGATGCTGGTGCTGGTTATGTTGCTTGGGGTCACTCCACACTCGTTGGACCGGTGAGTTATTGCACTTGTTCTAAATTTGCCTTGAACTAATTTTCATCTCTTTCTATTCTCCTTAGCAAGCCCTCTTCTGTTTCTGGTGTGTAGCAGAAATGCAAGTAATAATTAATTTGTTCCAAAATAACGGCAAGTAATATTTCATATAGGAGAAAAATATGTTTTGCAGAACCATGAGAACTTTTCAAGGATACATAACCTGCATGGCTGCTTCTCAAGTAATAATTAATTTGTCCCAAAATAACGGCAAGTAATATTTCATATAGGAGAAAAATATGTTTTGCAGAACCATGAGAACTTTTCAAGGATACATAACCTGCATGGCTGCATCTCGCCCTTTTGTTATTTTTTCCTTTTTCTTTTTCTGTTTTGCAGAAAATGTAATTCACATACTTCTCTCTCAAATAAATGCAATAACTGACACCATGAGAACAACTGAACTTTACAAGGAATTCGTCAATATACGAACAGAAGCTTGGAGCATCCTTAGCCCCTTCTTCTAATACTACAAATCTCTATTATATAAGTGAAGGGGGAGGAAGATGGTGTCCCCCTTACAAAAATTTGATATACCCTTAAAAAATTTAAATTGCTATATATATTAAGTAATCTTTTCTTCTTCTTAGTTGCTAATGGAATTGAATTTGAAATTTCAATTACATATTAAATTAAGGAGAATGATTTTCTCTTCTTACATATGTGTGAAAAACTCAATAAAAAATTAAATTGACAATATAACTTGATTGACACAATCAGAAGAAAAAAATAAAAAATTTGAATCTCATATTAATAATTATACTTGATAATATTTTAAAACCTAAATGTTGATTATTATTCGGTAATCTCTACTATATAAATCAAATTCTTCCACTTTATTAATATTCAAAGATTGAACCTGATACACAAATTCTTCCACTTTATTTGAGCACAAGCTTTCTTCTGCTTTATATTTCCTTCTCTCAATACTATACTTGAGTAATGATGAACAAATAACTAAAAAGAACCAACGAAACATTGATTCAAGAAAAACATATTAAAAAATAAAAAAATTTATAAATGTCTTGGAATCAAATTTTTTGTAACATTGATTAATAACTAATTGAGAAAAAAACGTGAATATGACACACACATAGCGTGCAAAAAATGCTAGTAGTTGAAGTCTAAAGAAGTCATTCATTCATTTAGCAGTATGGAAAAGTGTTAGCTTATTAGTGTAGTTGTTTCCCTCACTGCTGATAATTCTATATGAAAGTGCTGAACTGAGAAATCATTTACTCAATTGGCAGTTTGGAGAAGTCTTGGCTACAACAGAACATGATGAGGAGATCATAATAGCTGAGATTGATTACTCATCGATTGAACTCCGAAGGTGAGAACAACTTCACTTGGAACCTTTTTTTGCCCTTACTAATTTATGTTTTCTTCCTGCACAAGTGTTGCTGTAATGCATATGTTAACTAGTTTATTTTGCTGTTTTGATTTGTCTTGACCATAACTAGGACTAATCTTCCATTGGAGAAACAACGCCGAGGGGATCTTTACCAAGTGGTGGATGTTCAGAGATCGTAATTACATAAAGAATATTAGATGTGAACACCTTGAGAAGGCGAGCACAGCTATAGCCTATAACATTCATAATTCAGGATGATCCGGGTTTTTCTCTGTTATCCTCTTGTATCTTATCTTTCCCACCTTGTTGGTTTCTTGGGTATCAAAAGAATTTATAATAAGAATTGGGTAATTGCATGAAATAAGAAATTTACTCTTTATTTGAGCTGAGGAGTAAAGGATGGGAGTTAGTACCAGTGGGTAGAAGACTTTCTTGCCCCGGAGGTCGGGGTTCGATCCTTACCGAAGCGTTATCTTGGGAGTATTTCCATAGCATCTTGTATGCACGCTACAAGCCAATGTGTTGGTGTTTCCTGCGTAAGCGCTTGTAGGGGGTTAGTCTTGACTTAATTTCCTAATCAAAAAAAAAAAAAAAAAAATTGAGCTGAGGAGTAATAAATCTCTACCAATTAGATGCCATAAGTGCATGTCTCACTCACATATATAGATAGTGTTTATATTTTAGTCTTTTGTAATTACCATCATTAATTCATAATGATAGCAGTTTAATGCAATTTTTATAATCAATTAAGAGTAGCTTTTCTAAGGCAATCAACTGAACAAGGAGTGAACACAAGCCCAAAAGGCGAAATGCTAGGCCCATAGGGCTGGGTGCTGTAGCCAGCAGAAATTGACTCTTAGAGAATGGGAAGCATGTGAGAAATAAAGTACACGTTCCTTGGTTGTTCCATGTCAACCAAAGGATTATACAACATGGTAAAACTGACTGAATTTAAAATAATATAATTTAGAATTAATCTGAAAAATCAGATGATATGATATTGTTTTGAATTGAACTTGATCCGTGCTCACTTAATTTTAAAGAGACACAAAATTAGTAAATTTCATAAATTTGGAATCCAAATACGCCTTGGTCCAACCCTGGAAACAGATAACTTATCAACTGAACAAGGTATGAACCAAATTGACTTGAACCAATTCAAACCCTTCTCAAATGATTCGTTTAGCTTTAACAAGGACCACTAAGTGCTCGTTTGGTATACATGGGAATTTAATTCCTGTAGGAAGTTGCATTTCCCAGGAGATTACTTCCCTTATGTAATTCCTAGGAAGTGTCCAAAATTTGTTTGGTTGACATCAAGGAATTTGCAATTCATGTGGGAATTCTGATTGACCAAGGGGGGAGTGGGTAATTAAATTCCCACATTTTGTGGGAATTTCAATTTCCCAAGGAATTTTCATTTCACCCATTTTCTCAACTTTCTGTCAACCAAACAACCACTCAAATGAGAAAATCATGGGAATTTCCATTCGCCTACATAAATTTACGTCAACCAAACGAAGCACTAAGTTTGTGTTTTATTCAACTTATTTTATAAGAAAAAATTGTAATAAGTTTATTTAGTTTCAATAACTTAAAGTTACAATTACTCTTAATTTCAATATATACGAATAAGTTCATATGATAGTTTTGACAAGTTTCAATAAATTTAAATAAGTTTAATTATATACTCCCTTCGCTTTTTTTTTATTTCTACATTTGTTGCGCTAGGAATGGCCACTACTTTGAGCGATTATTTTGATTATTTTATAAGTAAAAATATAGTCATGTGTGATCTTGTTAGATTCGTCTCGACGTGTAGATTCATAATATCAAATTTTTATAATTTTTACTTAAGCGAAATAAGAGATATTAAGAGTTAAATAATGCTTTGAAAACCGTGCACAACAAATGTAGCAAATAAAAAAACGGTTTTTTCACTGTACCACTTGTTTTTCAAAATTCATGGGGTACTCCTATTTTTAAAAAAATGCACTGCGCACTTCTTGTTTCAAACAAATGTATGAAATGCCCTTAATTACTAACGATGTCAAGTTTTCGTTAGGCTTTATTTACCATTTCTTGCGATTGTTAACACCTAACCTTAAATCCTATACCCTCTAAACCCTAAACCCTAAACCCTAACCCTAACCCTAACCCCCACCACCCCAGTCCCCCTCCTCCACCACCCCGCCGGCCCCCTCCCCCGCCCCCCCCCCGTAGCCCCGCACAGACCTCCTCCCCCGCCCCGCACGCAGAACCCCCCTCCCCCCCCCCCCCCCGCGGCGGTACATAGCGAACCCCCTCCCCCCGCGCCACGAGAACCCCCTCCCCCGCCCCCTCGTCGATTTCCTCCCTCCCCCCCCTCTAGCAGCCTCTCTCCTCCTCGACCACCAACCATGACCCATCCTCAACCGCACACAGTTTCCCCTTCTTTCTCTTCGCACAAGCAACCACTGGGGTGGTGGGAATTCGCACAAGCAACCGCACACAACACACGAAAATCGATGGGGTTGGCGGAAATTCGAAGGAAATCGACGAGGGAGGGGGGTCGAAGGAAACCGATGGGGTGGGGGGAAATTGGAAATCGGCCGGAGTGGGGAAAATCGTCGAAAATCGACGGGGGTAGGGGAGGGGGGCATGTAGGGGGGGGGGGAGGGTGGCTGCAGCGGGGGTGGGGGGAGGGAGAGGTGTCTGCGGGGGATGGGGGGAAGGGCGGCTGCTGCGAGGGGGTGGGGTAGGGGAGGGAGGGGTGTTGCGGGGGGTGGTGGGTGGGTGGGGGAGGGTGGTGGGAGGGTGGGGTTAGGGTTTCAAGTTAGGGGGGTTAGGGTAGGATTATAAGTTAGAGTTTAGTTAGTTAATTAGGGTTAATTAGGGTTTAATTAGGGTTAGAGGGTGAATCGGGGTTAATGACTAACGTAAACTTAACACCGTTAGTAATTAAGGGCATTTCATACATTTGTTTGAAACAGTAAGGATATACGGTGCGATTTTTTTTTAAAAATAGGAGTGCATGAATTTTGAAAAACCACAGTGCGCAGTGAAAGCAAGGTAGTAATTTTGATAAGTTTAGTCAAAGTTAAATAAGATGACTATTGTGATAGCAACATAAAGGTCCTAATAAAGCATAGCTTTCCCGAAGAATAAGGAGTGAAGTAGGAGTGAACACAAGCCCATTGCTAGGCCCATAGCCATAGGGATGGGTGCTATGTAGCCAGCAAAGATTGACTCTTAAAGAATGGCTGGCACGTGAGAGTTAAATACTTAAACTTATTAAATTAGATTAGTCATTAGATTAAAGTAAAATAAAAGGAAGGATGATGAGGAATAAAAAGAAACGCAGCGCACGTGGGTGGTGATAGTGCAGAATTGGGGACAAAAATCCAACATGAGAAGTGGTATTTGTCAGAAAAGAGAGATGATGACATTATAGGGCTTTAATTGTCGAGAGAAGAGAAATAATAGAGCAGCGTAGCTTCAGTGTATCTCCTGCAAATCTGTTTCTCCCGACCCTATGTGTATGCAGTATGTATATGTGTTCTCTACCTTTACCTACCTGTACCTGTACCCAGTATATGTGCCCATTATCGTATCTTCTTTTGATTCATTTGAGTGATCTAGTTCATGGTCCTCCACCTTTGCTTTGGGATCGACAATTCTCTCTCCATATTCACATATTCACAAATTTCCGATTCTCGTCTACCTTTATAATATGAAATGTAGCAAGTAAATGTAGATGGATGGAGTAATTAATAAGAAAAGTTTTGTTATTCTTAACAGTATGTTGTCTTCATTTGATGTATGGACAATGTTTGATGATTAAGTATCGAATATAAATTAGTCTTCCTAAGTCTTAGAAAGATCCGAATCTTTTGTTGGGGACACGTAATTTAAGGTGATAAGTTGTAGTGTAGTTATCAAATGTTATTTTATTAAAAAAGTAGATGTGATATAGTATTCTTGAGGACGCCAAATGCAAAATGGAAGTGTTAATTTGGGACATACATAAAAGTAAAGTGTTGATTATTTTGAAACGAATGGAGTATTGACCAACTTTAGAGAATTAACTAATCAAATTTAATCCTGTAAAGTTTGTGTTTGGTGAATTAAGGATTAGAAGAATTGTATGGAGCTCAATATGTAATCTTGAAAAGGTTGGTAGGAGATGCTTTTTGAGAAAAAGGATTGGGAAGATTGAAGTTGAATGCTAATTATGGGGAAAAAAATAAGTTATTAGCTTTATACAAATAACTGATACAATCAGTTAGTCAGACTAACAAGTACAAACAACTAGCACTTATCAGCTAATGCAATATGTTAACATCAATCAATAAACAACTACTCCCACTTAATTGTATAGTGTTTTATGCGGTCTCCAATACTTAATTTGACTGTTAATATCTTTTCGTTGTATAATAGTGAAAATTGTAAAAAAATAAAATTGTATGTTTATACATTGTCACGAATCCAACAAAATATTCTATGATAATATTTTTTCCACATATATTAATTACCACATATGGTCAAAGTGAGGATCTCTAGAAAACAAAGAGAATATTATCTATCCGCTAATTGGCAAATAAAACCAAGTAGGTATTTTCATCGAAATTTAGGCTTGAATCTTATTTGTTACACTATATTAGAGAAATCGCTATCATGTATACTTTGTAAGAGTTGTTTCAATTTGCTTTTTCAAATGGTATGTATATTCCGTTGAGATTTCATTTCTTTTTATTTCTTGGCGTTTGAAATCTCTATTTTATTGCGATTTAGGTCCTGTTCTTTTGGACTTATTTTCAATTAGCTCGTTTTAGTTAATTTCGGTTGGGTTGATTCAGGTCAGGTTGGCCAGGTTGACCGAAAAGAACGGAGCCTTAATCCCCTTTTCTAAAAGTTCAAAATCTCCCCGATTTTGTTCTAGCTTTTTTTTCCAGTTTTCTTTGCTCAATAATTGTATGTAAATGTACATTTCATATAAGTTTTGAGAATATTGTTTAATATAAAAGAACATCTCCCTCCGTTTTTCTTTTAAATTTACTCACTTCACGTTGGGGAGAATCGAGGAGGAAGTACAAAAGTATGAAAAGGAAACCGAAAAGTTGGAGTGAGATAGAGAAACTAAAAAGTTGGTTAAAATATTAAAAAGTGGATGACATTGGTGGAAAAAGAGGAGAAAGTAGATGGAGGCATATTACCAAGAATAGAAAAGGAACAATGTGTAGATTAAAAAGAAGCAGTGATGAAAAGAATATGTACATATTAAAAAGAAACGTAGGGGAGTATATGGTAGTATTGGTTACTATAACCTTTAAGTTATTGTTTGGTGATATGTAGACGTTTAATTGTAAATTTACATCTCATGTTAGTAATAAAACATTGTATCTGTGTTAAAGAACAAATTGAGTGTTTCTGAAGTGAAATATCATTAAGAGAAGTTGTAGAAGTTTAGAGAAAAATAACTTATATAACTATATAGGCCCTGTTCTTTTGAACTTATTTTTAGTAACCGAACCGAACTTATTTTATTTTGGTGAACCGAACTTATTTTGGCCGAACCGAACTTATTTTTCTTTGAACCGAACTTATTTTGGCCGAAGCGAACTTTATTTTTCTGAACTGAACTTATTTTTGTTGAACTAAACTGTATTAACATAATATTATCAATACTTATTATTATAATAATCAATAAATATTAACATAATATTATCAATACTTATTATTATTATTATTTTATAATAATACATAATAAATAATAAATAATAAATAATAATAAAAATAATAAATAATAATAATAATAAATAACAAATTATAAATAATAATAAATAATAAATAATATAACAAATAATAAATAATAAATAAAAAATAATAAAAAATAATAAAAAATAATATTAATAATAATAAATAATAAATAATAATAAATAATAATAATAATAATAAATAATAAATAATAGTAATAAATAATAAATAATAATAATAATAAATAATAAATAATAATAATAATAAATAAAAAATAATAATTAATAAAAAATAATATTAATAATAATAAAAATAAATAATAAATAATAAAAAATAATAATAAATAATAAATAATAAATCATAAAAAATAATATTAATAATAATAAATAATAAATAATAAATAATAATAATAAAAAAAAAAAATAAAAATAAATAATAAATAATAATAATAAATAATAATAATAATAAATAATAAATCATAATTAATAAATAATAAATAATAATAAATATAAATAATAAATAATAATAAATATAAATAATAAATAATAATAAATAATAAATAAATAATAAATATTAATAATAATAAATAATATTAAATAATAAATAATAAATAATAAATAATAATAAATAATAATAGGGATATTATCTCGGATAACCCCGGCATATAGGCGCTTTTTCCCAAATAACCCGCACATTTTCACCTCTATCTCGGACGGTGGCGGATTTACACATTGTCACGGTGGGTCACGTGACCCACCATTCCCCCGAAAAAAAAAAAAATAAAAAATTTTAGGTTTAGGAAAACCCAAAACGCGTTCCTCTTCTTCACTTCAGTCGTTTTCTTCCTCTCATCCTCTCGGGCTCTCAAGTCTCAACTTCTTCTCACGCCGGCGCTGGTCAACTTCTTCTCATGCCAGGTCAACTTCTTCACTCACCTGCACCGTCACTCCGTCTCCGTCGGGGTTAGTTTTCTCACTCTCGGTCACTCATTTTCTTCCTCTCATCCTCTCAACTTCTTCTCTCACTCAGTCGACCAGGTGTTTCGATTTTCAACCTCTCGGGGCTTAATCTCCGTCCAAGCCGACCACCGTAGCTTAATCTTCACTCATTTTCTGCGAGTTTCGCTTGGTGAGTGCACTCTAAGTGCTAACTTTCCTTTCCATCAAAGTTCAATCTTTAGGCCTTCGTTCAATTATGTAAGTAATTTAACTGGAGTACTGAATTTTTAGAGTTTCTTGATCGATTTTGATTACGAATTTGGAGTAATTGTCATTATATTCGTTACATTATGATCTTAATATTAACCTAGCTTCATGTTATGGCAGAATTCTTACTTAATTTTGGTTAATTTCAGTTATTAATCATGTCAGTAAAAAAATTTATGAAAAGGAGATGTTTTGGGGATTTTTGGATTTTAGAATATGAAGGACTTTGGAGTTTGGATTCTGAAATTCAATGGATAAGCCATTGAGTTCGCTTCAAATTTAGCAAAATGAATGTCCTTTCTTTGGAATATCTAACTGTGTCTTTTAATCCAGATTCCTCAACATGTTAAGAGAACCGAAAGTAGGCCTTGGAATGTCATTGTTTAGTGATTTCTCACGGTTTTTCGGTGATAATGGGCCCGCATTTTTGCTTTTAAATCTTTCGGATATTCGGTTTTATGAGAAGGGAAGAAAAATGTACCCCTTACCATCCCTCCCCTCCTCTAGTTTATGGCCTTGTTTGGCAATTAACGGATAGTTGATTGCATTCTTTGATAGCTGATACCTGAAGTTATTTTAGTACTATCAAGACTATATAGTCTGCATGTCTAAAGAGAGATTTCTAGAGAGAGTTTCATGGCCTCTAATGCATTATATAACTTACTTCATTTCAAAATGTTATAACTTACTTTATAATGTAGACTATATATCAATTTTGTTTGCACTTAGATCTAGAAAATGTTAGTAACTTAGATCTATAATGTATTTGTTAGGTTTATGGATTGTGTTATATGTATTGTTGTTAATTTAATATTATTTGTGCAATGGCTAATTGGTGAATGATGATTGTGATGCTTTGAGGTTTGGATTAGCTTTGAAGGTTTGATTGATTGTGTTCGAGTAATACACTAAAACTCTTGTTTTAGGATTTTTAGAATTGGACCTATCATGTGAAGTTTCGGAGAGGCCATGAATGAGCCTTTGGTTTTATGTGTTTTATGTGCTGGTGGAATTAGTTGGAGATGGATAGGATTTCCTCTAATGTGAAATTATTTGGTATATATGCATAATGTGTTGATATGAGATTAAATTTGAATAGTTTAAGTGAATTTGATTGATATGTTTGAATGGTTGTATCTAATTAAAAATTATAATTTAAATTTAGGAATGAAAAGAAAGAAAACGCAACCGAATATCTCAAGTTTTTTTTACAAAAACCACACCAATACCTCCTCTAAATCCTCCTTTTATACAAAATCCTCCCCCTTCTCAATCTAATGATCAACAAAATCCTCCCCCTTTGCAATCCAATGAACAAAATCCTCCCCTTTCTCAATCCAATGAACAAAATCCTCAACCAACTCATGATAATGAACAAAATCCTCCCCACCATGCAAGTGATCAACAATCTTCTCCATCACATGATAATGAAATGATTTTATTTGAAGTAATTTTTTTTAAATTCATGGATTATCATGTATGGATGTGTGCATTCGAACCCGTACCCGTACCCGTATCCGTTTACGTGCAACCTAGTCGGTGAGTGACCCACCATTCATAAATTCCTGGATCCGCCACTGATCTCGGATAACCCTAAACTTGTAATTTGTCATTAAACTTGACGAATGTTGGACGGCGTTAACTATTTTGACATTTATAATTAAAAACCTATTTTTTTAAAAACAAAAACATTTTTGTTCTTCATCCCCTATCATGTCTTCATCCCCTCTCTTTCTTTCTCCAAATTTGGATAAAAATTCAGCTACATTATTGCAAATTAACAACAAATCAACTACAAGTTCCTTCAATACTAGCACAAAGAGCAGCAACTGTGGAGAAAGAAAATCCATCATTTTCATTAAATGGGGTATTTCTTCACTTCCATACCCAGTTGAGTGATTTGTGTTTGAAAATGTTTGATTCCTTATGGGTTATTGTTCGATTTTTTTATTCAATTTGTTCGAATTCTCACAATCTTGAATAGCCCCAAATTGATTTTGCTCAACCTTCACCGCCACCACGAGCACCACTTGCCACTCCTTCACCACCTTATTTTATCTCTCTTCTCGCCACCACCGGCACCATGACCACTCCCTCTCTCTCCTCTACCTTGTACCACCATTCTTCCGGGTTCGAGGATGAAGAAAACCCATAAATGGAAAATTTGCAAAATTTTGAAGCATCACGGCACACAACCGCAATGCTCGACCCCCAACTCACCTAAGCTTGCCGGCATCATCAACATTGATCTTAATCCAGCCATCTTCTGGCGGTTAACAGTTGGGTGAGCAGTAGATAAAAGAGTTGTACGGTCATGCGTGGATTGTGCAGCGTCTCTCGCCTCCTTGCTGATTTTAATGGTGTAAGAGTGAGTACTGAGTAGCTTCAAGTGCCGAAAATTCATCCTCCATCACCATCCTACATCGAGCGCCCCACACAAGTCCAATATATATTTAAGAACTCTAGCTCCTTGACTTCCATATTTTAGAAACAAGGCGCCCCACCAAAAAGAAAAGAAAAGATAGTTAAAATGGGACATATCATAGCAAGATGGCCAAAAAAGGGAAAACCCAAAAAAAGGGGAATGAAAAATTAGAAACCCAAAAATGGGATAGTAATGCAATGGTGAGAGTGAAACAGGGGAGAGAATTTGGGGGTGTTAGATTTGTTGTTAATTTGCAAGAATTTAGTTTACATGGTATTTCTCTCTCTTCTTTGATTTGTCTTTTTTCAGCTTTGGATTCAAATTTCTCTTTTTAATTATAGATTTGTTGTTAATTTACAAGAATTTAGCTTAATTTTTATCTAGATCAAGAGAGAGGGGTTAAAGACATGATAGAGGATGAAGAACAAAAGAGAGATGATGAAGAACACAAATTTTTTTTTTTATTTTATAAAAATAGGTTTTTAAATTATAAATGTCAAAATAGTTAACGCCGTCCAACATTCCGTCAAGTTTAATGACAAATTACAAGTTTAGGGTTATCCGGGATAGGGGTGAAAATGTGGGGGCTATTTGGGAAAAAGGCCTATATGTCAGGGTTATCTGAGATAATATCCCATAATAATAATAATAATAATAATAATAAATAATAGATAATAAATAATAAATAATAATAATAAATAATAATAATAATAATAATAATAAATAATAAAATAATAAAATAAGAATAATAATAATAATAATAATAAATAATAATAATAATAAATAATAAATAATAAATACTAAATAATAAATAATAAATCAAAAAATAAAAAATCAAAAAAATAAAAAATTAAAAAATACAAATTCATCGTTATTATAATTATAATATTAATAATAATAATAACAATAGTAATAGTAATATTGAAAACAAAAATAATAATTACAACATTAGACAAGACTAAACTTATTTTTGCTTAACCGAACTTATTTTGAGTCGAACCGAACTTATTTTTCTTTGAACCGAACTTATTTTGGCTGAACCGAACTTATTTTTTTGAACCGAACTTATTTTTACTTATTTTTTTGCTGAACCGAACTTATTTTTACTTATTTTTTTTGAACCGAACTTATTTTCTTTGACTGAACTTATTTTTTACTTATTTTTTTGAAAATAAGTCCAAAAGAAGCACATAGAGAGAAAATGTTGGAGTAATGTTAATGTGAAAAGGGTTATTTTTCAAAAATCTACACACTTTTACTATTTATAATAGATTATATTTCTAATTTGACAAGTATTTGTAGAATACTCAACCACTGCTTTCTAAGCTAAGAGGTTTTGTACTTCAAGCATCAATTTTTTCCCATGAAGCATGGACATGCCTCGGCCCTGACCTAATATTTTCAGTTTCCTACACTAGAAACGACATGACACGCATATGATACGCGTTAGGAACATTTAGGAAGACCCTATTCTTTTGAACTTATTTTTATGAATTGAACCGAACTTATTTTATTTTTTCTTAACCGAACTTATTTTTCTTCGAACCGAACTTATTTTTACTTATTTTTTTTCGAACCTGTACTTATTTTTTTCTTGAACCGAACTTATTTTTGCAAAATAATAATAATAAATAAAAAATAATAATAATAATAATAATAAATAATAAATAATAAATAATAAATAATAAATAATAAATAATAAATAATAAATAATAAATAATAAATAATAAATAATAAATAATAAATAATAAATAATAAATAATAAATAATAAATAATAAAAAATAAAAAATAAATAATAAATAATAAATAATAAATAATAAATAATAAATAATAAATGATCAATAATAAATAATAAATAATAAATAATAAATAATAATAATAATAAATAATAAATAATAAATTTTAAAATAAAAAATAAAAATAAAAAATAAATAATAAATAATAAATAATAAATAATAAATAATAAATAATAAATGATCAATAATAAATAATAAATAATAAATAATAAATAATAATAATAATAAATAATAAATAATAAATTTTAAAATAAATAATAAATAATAATAAATAAATAATAATCAATAATAATAATAAAAAAATATAATAATAATAATAATAATAATAAAAAAAATAAATAAAAAAATAAAAAAATAAAAGATAAAAAATAAAAATAAAAAATAAAAAATAATAAAATAAATAAAAAATAAAAAATAATAAATAATAAATAATAAATAATAAATAATATACAATAAATCATAATAAATAATAAATAATAAATAATAAATAATAAATAATAAATAATAAATAATAAATAATAATAAATAATAAATAATAAATAATAATAAATAATAATAAATAATAAATAATAAATAATAATAATAATAATAATAATAATAAATAATTACCAAATATATAATAAAAATATTAAAATAAAAAAATAACAAAATGCAAAAAAATAAAAAAAAAAAAAAAAATTACAAATTCATCGTTATTATAATTATAATATTAATAATAATAACAATATTAATCGTAATATTGAAAACAAAAATAATAATTACAACATTAATAGTAATACTAAACTTATTTTTCTGAATCGAACTTATTTTTTTTTTAACCGAACTTATTTTTACCTATTTTTGCTAAACCGAACTTATTTTTACTTATTTTTGCTGAACTGAACTTATTTTTACTGAATTGAACTTATTTTTACTTATTTTTGCTGAAAATAAGTTCAAAAGAACAGTGCAAAACCTCGTCTAAAGCGAGGAAACGTTTCTTGACTTTGAAAGATTATGAGAAATGGCAAATAAAGGGAAAATCTTTGGTGTTTCCCTTTTGTTTAAATGAGAAAAAGGGATAAAATATAAAAAAATTAAAAGAACAACATGAGAGTCGGTAGTCCACTCTATCTTCTTTCTCTCTTTTCGCAACAACCCAAAGAGCCCCTAGGGGTGTAAGTGGATTGGACTTTGTCAAATTCAACTCCAATCCAAAGTTTTCTCGGACTCGAGGAATCGAATCGAAATCCTATCCAAACTTTTTTGAGTCCAAATCCAGTTTAGTACAAACTTTTCTCTTGAGATCGAATCAAGTCCACCCAATCCGATTATTATATACTTAGGACTTGTTGTCTTCGACATAAAACAACCGAACCGAGCCGAACCGAACCGAATTGAACCGAACCGAATCAATTAAATTATAACTAATTAATAGTAATGATAATAATTTTGGAACCGAATCGAACCGAACCGAATTGAACCGAATCAACCGAAATGAACCGAATTGTATCAATCGAACCGAAAATAAGTTGGGGAGAACAGACCCTTTGTAACACCTGTAATTTTAATATAATTCTAATAATGAAACACTACATGATAGTACCGGGATCGAACCAAATATTACATCTATTATTTATTATTAATATAGAGTTTACGAGACATTACTCGCCGTATTCCTAATAATAGAAATACTAGGCGAAAAACAAAAATAAAACATGATACTAATATTAAAAAAAAAAAAACAAGATAACAAAGATATAGTATATTAGTCCTAATATTTTATAATCCTCACTCCCGCCCATTCCCATCACCGGTACCCGAAAACAAAACATTTTATAACAGCTTAACCCAAAAGGGTCCAAGTACATTCTCAATACCATGTAAAAACACTTTGCGATAATTACATAAAATAATCGATTATGATTATATAAAATCATTTGTTATAGTTTCTCCCGACAAATCTCGTGTGCACACCCCTACAATGACGTACGTCACTCCCGGATAATATTTTCGGGCCTTCACCCCTCCCCGATACTTCCGTGTGCACTCCATATATAATTCATTCCTCCAACACAAACCACGAACCTCCATTTTATAATACCACGAACCTCCATTTTATAATACCACGAACCTCCATTTCATAATACCACGAACCTCCATTTCATTTTATCATAGTAACTTCTTTTATATAACATCATTATTACCACATATGATAGTATCTTTAGAATCATCTTGTATATAAATCATAATGTGACAAATACCATTTGCATTATAAACACATTATTTGCAAACCACAATATACCTTTACTATTAAGGCAAAACTATTACTATTAGTTTTATCTAAAAAGGTTAATATAACAATACATTGTAGCAAAACAACATTAAGAAGGGGTATTCAAGAATGTACCGATAATATTGATGATACCTAATTTTTAACTTATTGCTCTTGTTCTATACCTTTCTCTTTTTCCTCTTTTTTTGTATTTTATTTTACTGTCGTTGTGTAAAATGAATTGCCAACTACTGCATGTATTTATACTATTTAGAAGAAAATATCAACTTTGTTACAACTACTGCATATTACTTTCACTATCTCACGTAAGAGGAGAAAATGTTCAACTTGGTCTTCTAATCCTATCCTATACAACATTCATGAATTAGAGGAGTAATTCAACTTTTTCGGTTGACCATAATACATTAGGTAATTATGGCAAAGTTAGCTATTACAAGTTGGTAATCTTGTTGCATGGCTAATGTTTATCACAACTCACTTAGCTACCGCCAAGTGTTACAAATTTAATAAATCCAAAACCTACCAATATTGTATTTTGCGTATTGTCTTAAAATGGTAGCGACCGTCCGTCCTCGGGTAAAGTCATTAGTGACGCATTCTAAAAACTAAATTACGTTGGTCATTAGCTTCACCGTTTATAAGTTAGGAGCATTGTAGGTTTATGCAAAACTTACTAAAAATCCTACTAGATATATTTATAAGCTCATAAACTAGTAATTGATAATTTTATTAATCTTTGACCCTTAAAGTACTTTATAAACTATAATGTTAATCTAAATGATATATGTATGCACATATAACTTGCCCTGAGCTAATGCACAAAGCCAAGGAAACACATAACTTCATCTAAAATAATCATATAAACGACAAAATAACATATATAAGATCTTAGGGACTAGTTTATCTTATAATATTACTTTAACCTTCAATAATATATATATTTTTCCTAGTTATTACACCCTTAATATATAATTTTCTTTCCTAATTTAGGCTCATAATGTTTTCTCATGATTGAATCATTAAAATTTGAAAAATTGGACTCATTACATATATATATAAATTTTTTTGGACATAATTGGACTTATTGTACTCCAAAAGGGTGAGTCCAAATCCAGTCCGAAATATTAGGACTAGAAAATTTGAGTTCAAGTCCAGGTCAAACATTTGTGATCCACCCGGTCCGACAAGTTTGACCTGGGGACGGACTACGACTGACTTTTTGATCCACTTTACACTCCTAGTAGCCCCTCTCTTTGCAATAGCCATTTAGGTAAATACTGATATGTATTGATATGTATTTCGCTAAATACTATTTATGCTTTCTTATCTATTTATCATAAAATCAAGTTTGTATGGGATACTAATTTGTTACTCATATCATGAATCTGATTTGTTTAATTGTCATATAATATCTTTATGTAGATTTTTTATTCGACATTTCCTAGACGTTTCCCTTTCTTTGTAAACTTAGAAATGGCATTTCCCATTTTCGTGTCGTGTCCGTATCTGTTATATGTTTCAAGTGCATCATAGAGGGCTTCTATTGCATTTGACTAGTGCATGCACTTTTGAAAAAAAAAAATAGACGCAATTTGGAAGGAACTTTTATTATGTTGATAAGCTTCTAATATTCTCCATATCTAACCATAAAATCATCCCTTTGTGAAGTCTAGCTCATATGATAACCCTTTGTTAATTTCTTCGCATAGTATTATAGTATTATTGTTTGGTTAATATGGTGGTTAGTAGAACATTATCAATATAATGAGAATGCCAGCTCAATACCTCCTTTATCATTCACTTAACTATGAGCCAGCCTTGTCATTATCTATCTTGTCCATCACAACCACTAATTAGTTCGTCTCCCCTTAAAAAACAAACAGAACTTATCCCTAAAACATACAGTAATTATACCGCATTAATACACAGACATGCATGTACGTTGTCTGAGCAACTAATAGTATGAATAGAACCGCAGAAAACGGTATTCTTCTGTGCAAGCCAACGCAGCACTATCACTAATTCCTACAATAATTTGTGCATCATAAAGGAATTGTCACAGATTCTGAGATCTTTGTTATTAACATGTAACGTGATTTCATTAGAAAACTCTTAATAATAATGGAATTTATTCCCACGTTCTCTTTACCATCTTTAAGCCTTCTATTCTATTTGCAAATCTTTAAATTTGCAAGTCAGTGTTTAGCTAGTGGACTACTAAATTGACATTACGCAAGCGCAAGTTATCTTGTAAATTGTAATAACATAATGAGATCAAATGTATTTTGTGTAGATATTCAATACTACTAAAACTGGAGTGACTTTGAATTTTCCGACTTAAGACTCAATATTATATTGAAACCTGAAATTAACTGAACCGATATGAACCTAAACTAGCCAACACGAATCATTCGCATCCTAAAAAGATTGCTCGGAGTTTATCGGAACAAATGAACAATAGTACAATATATATGTTTATGAACATGTATGTATAATTTATATTGAGCGAAAATAATTATAGGAATGTTTATAGTGATTTGAGTCAATTAAACTTGACATGTCATGTTTGAACTTGAATTTTACAATTGTTGACTTAACTTGTTAGTTGTTACCGACCTGACTTGAACTCTACCTGAATTATACGCAATATACTCTAATCAATTGTTGCTACTTGAGATTTCGAGTGATCTAATCTTCACCTCTATAAATTTTAATGACACACAAGATGTAAGATGAACTGGTTGTAACGATGTTAAGCAATGATAGGCAACCATTAAACAAAGTATTAACAGTGTAATTACTTTTACAACTAGTATATGAAGGCCCTGTTCTTTTGAACTTATTTTGGCTGAACTGAACTGAACTTATTTTATTTTTGCTGAACTGAACTTATTTTTGATGAACTGAACTTATTTTTAATTATTTTTGCTGAACTGAACTTATTTTTACTTATTTTTGCTGAACTGAACTTATTTTTACTAAATAATAATAATAAATAATAAATAATAAATAAATAATAAATAATAATAATAATAAATAATAAATAATAATAATAAATAATAATAATAATAAATAATAATAATAATAATAATAATAATAATAATAATAAATAATAAATAATAAATAATAAATAATAAATAATAAATAATAATAATAATAATAATAAATAATAAATAATAATTAATAAATAATAAATAATAAATAATAAATAATAAATAATAAATAATAAATAATAAATAATAAATAATAAATAATAAATAATAAATAATAAATAATAAATAATAAATAATAAATAAATAATAATAATAATAATAAATAATAATAAATAATAAATAATAAATAATAATAAATAATAAATAATAAATAATAATAAATAATAATAATAAATAATAAATAATAGATAATAAATAATAATAAATAATAAATAATAAATAATAATAATAATAAATAATAAATAATAGATAATAAATAATAGATAATAAATAATAATAAATAATAAATAATAAATAATAATAATAATTAATAATAAATAATAGATAATAAATAATAGATAATAAATAATAATAAATAATAAATAATACAGAATAATAATAATAAATAATAAATAATAAATAATAAACAATAAATAATAATAAATAATAATAATAATAATAATAATAAAAAATAAATAATAAATACTAAATAATAAATAACAAAAATATTAAAATAAAAAAATAAAAAAAACATTAAAAAAAATAAAAAATTACAAATTTATCGTTATTATAATATTAATAATAATAACAATATTAATAGTAATATTGAAAACAAAAATAATAATTACAACATTAGATAAGACTGAACTTATTTTTGCTGAACTGAACTTATTTTTGCTGAACTCAACTTATTTTTACTTATTTTTGCTGAACTGAATTTAGTTTTACTGAACTGAACTTATTTTTACTTATTTTTACTTATTTTTATTGAAAATAAGTCAAAAGAATGCAGGGCCGAACTAGATTTTTCTTTCACATATGGTCATATGGACAAGTAGACAACACTCCAGTCTCCACTTGGTAAATTACTTTAAGTCAATTTTTCTAAAAATTTCTGTCAAAACATAATCAACGGCTTTTGCCACCAATCAACAAGGAAGGTTGGGAAGCTCCCAAATTCGAACTTGACAAAAGGTAGAGGCGTCGCATCATAACACGTCACATCAATCCACACTACAAAGAAAAAGATAACCCCTCAAAAACACAAAATCAAAAATCAATTTTCTGTTTCTCTCTCATCAGTCACCACTGTGTTTATTTAGGGTGGTTTTGTTGATTATAGGTAGGAGAATTTCTTAGGAAAAAGTTTTATTATATATAAACATTTCTTAAGGAAATGTTGTTTGGTTGAACACGGTAAGAAATTTTTATGGTAAGTAAATTTTCATGGGAAGTTTCACTTATTTAAGGCGATCCGATTGAAGAACTTTCTTTATTTCATGAAAGAAACTTCTAAGACATATGACTCCCTGTTTTTGTCAAACAATACTACTTCGTTATTTTCCACTTCATAGGAAATTAGATTTCCATGATTTTTTATGTCAACCAAACAACACCTGGTTATGAACTTACGATAATATCTCACTCATTGAGATAATTAGGCCCACTTAAAATCTAGCTTAAACAAAAATAATAGCTCACTTGATATAAAGCATAAATAAAAAAAAAGACCGAACTATTTATACTTCAACCCGACTTCGTGTGACCTGGGTTCACGTTAACATTAAGTGGCACTGCGCCAAAATCACATACTTCCTCCGTTCTTTTTAAATGAAACGTTTACTTTTTCACGCAACCCAACGCGCTTCTTTAATCGTTAATATCTTTGGATACAGACACGTAAAAAATATAAAAAAATTATAATTTGATAGGATGCACGAGACAAATCTAACAAGATCCCACTTGACTATGTTTTTATATTTCTTTATATAATGGCGATAAATTAGAGTTAAAATTGATCAATGAATAGTGTCATTTCACCCAATGTTTTATTTAAAAATGTAACGGTGGAAGTATCATTTTTGAACAATCCACTATATCATGCGAAACCCACTATATTACGCAGAAACTCACTATATCATTCGTAAAATACTAAATCATGCAGATGCTCACTAGTAAATCATTCAAAAACATATTATATCATGCATTAATTAAATCATTTATGAACAATCAACTATATAATTCATACACTCACTATATCATGCGGATCTCACTAAGTATATCATTCGGAATCATACTATATCACGCAGTAAACTAAATCATTTATGAACAATCAACTATATCATTCATACACTCACTATATCACGTGGTAAACTCACTAAGATATCACGCGTAAAACTACCTCTTTCTATATATTAAAGCACGTGTCACGAAATACTACACAACCTACATCTTCCCGCATGTTAAAACATTACAATTAAATCCTCCACTATATTGCATATAATTTCACTATATGTTTCCAGTTAATAAAATCCACTACATTGCATATAAGTTTACTATATCTCTGTAAAACTCACTATATGAAGTCAATATCAATTACTTAGTGTGCACCAATTCCATTTAAGTAATTTTTATTTATACTTAGGGCCTGTTCTCTTCGGCATAAAACAACTGAACTGAACTGAATTAAATTATAACTAATAGTAATGAATAAATTTAGGAATTGAATCGAATCGAAGCGAAAATAAGTTGGGAGAATGTGCCCCTTACTCCATTTTTAAATTAATTTACCCACTTTTCTTTTTGGGTTGTCATTCACTCGTATTAGTTTACCCAGCTTCTTTTTCCCGTTTTTGAAATGGTCCTATTAGTTTTATATTATTCCAATTTTAACTTTTCACTCTACGTCTTTTGGCCCACAACATTACCTTCAATAATGCAATATGCAATGGGCGGGCGCGGATGTGTCGTTGTGCACCGCACCCGCCAAAGATAAAATTTCTCCTACTCTCTTTTACACTAAAGCAAAGATAATGGAAGTAGGGGTCGTATCCACGAGGAAACAGGACGAGTTTAATATTTAGCGTGAATTAATACCTAGATGACTCTAAGGGTCGAGCAACCTAATAAAAAGGGGGTTTTCAAAAGAGTTATAAACAAGCTAAAATTAACTAGCAAATAAATAGAATGAGAAATCAATATGGAAAGATCTTGAATCCGATTAACATCCACTTCAATTCATTATCGATCATTGAACCTCCACCCTAATTATTTCCATGATTATCTATTGCCGAGAACTAATCTCGCATTCTCCTTATTCTTAGTTGAATAGCACGATCGCCGTGACTATAAAACCCTAACTAAAGGATAACCTAGTCCGATCTCGCGTCTAAGTTCAATCCAATAGCAAGAATAAACACAAGAGAACCAATAGACCTCGCTAATGTCATACACGCGATAAACATTCAACAGCTTGATTCAATTTCCCTAAGAAATAACCAAGAAGATCTGCATCTGAGTTACTCCCTAGTTTGCTACCAAATGATAAAAGAATAAAACAATCCGATTCTATTCTTAAATCTAGCATTAGATTAATTACACAATCAAACTAGTAACGTTCCTAGCATAATTATGCAATAATCATAAATCACAAGCATAGAAATTGAACCATAATCAAGGAAAAGAGAAAGAGAGGAAAGATCTCACAATAACGCTTGAAGCTTCATATTAATCTCGTTCAAGAACAGTTCAAGCTACAATCGGCATAGCATAAGCCAATTCCATAATTGAAATCCCTAAAAACTAAACTAGAAAATAAAAACTAAAAAAGAGAAGATAAGAAGAGAAGAATGGAGTGTTGGATATTCTCTCTCCTCAAGTGTGTGTCCCCCTAGGTCCAAAAATCAACTTTAGTATTTATAGTAAAGCTCAAAAATCGGCCGACAAATAGACCGACCTAGGGGTCGCGAGGTGCGAGACTGATCGCGAGTCGCGAAGAGCGTTCTGCCTCCCGCGCACAATTTGGATGGGCACTGGTCGCGAGGTGCGAGGAAGCTCGCGAGTCGCGACGGCAGTATGCTCGCGAGGTGCGAGGAAGCTCGTGAGTCGCGAGCGCTGGGCGCTGGGCAGTGAGCGCTGGGCAGTGAGCGCTGGCTGAGCGTGCGGGTGTGCGGGCCGGCGATGGGCGGGGGCCGTCGTGCTCGCTTGCGATGCTTCGAGCTTGGCTCAGCGAGCTTGTGGCTTGTGATGCTCCGAGCTTAGCTTAGCGAGCTTGTGGCTTGTGATGCTCGGCTAAATGCATTTCACCTTGGAAGCTCGGAATGCATGACATTAACACAACTTATATCGCAAAACTCCGAACTTCCGCTAAGGATGATTTATATGCAAACCTTAACAATTACGAACAAATCCCCTTAGCAATGTGCACCTAAAATACCACAAGAACATCGTATAACTTGAGCGTATCAAATACCCCCACACTTGAACTTTACTCGACCTCGAGTAAACTCAAAAAATGAGAAATACCAATTAAATCATCGCCCAAGCTATCGAAACCAACCTACACTCCCCATCAACTACATCATCATCATCACATCTTAACAAAATACGCTCAAAACCTAAACGTAAGGGATGATGATTCCCCCACACTTAGATTCAAGCTCACCCGAAATATACAAAGACGCGACAACAATAATAACCAAAGAACGCCAACAAGTTTAACCAACAACACCAACAAGAATCAAAATGCCACTCACGACACAATGAACTATCGCCTCTCCCAAACCTCGAAAGATGACCTACTACTACAACAACTAACTTAAAATAGCAAGCCATGGAATCAAAGACAAAAAGGGATAAATTCCATGCTTATTCCCAAAAACAAACAATCAACCAAAAGAATGTGATAGCCAAAATAAATAGATCTTCACAAAACAAAGGATGAAATAACCAACCCAAAGACACCTTCCGCCTTATTACACCAACTCCGGCAAATGAGTTTCCCAAATACAAAATTCTCTCTTAATCTCTCATTTTGCCTAGGAGCCCTTTCGGGTTTTCATCCTAGCTTCTCACCTTTCTTTTTTTCATCTCACCATCTTACCCGCTCAATATAAGCCACTTTTTTTGCATAGGTTTCCCTTTCGGGTTTTCAACCTATCCGGGCCCCCATTTTTGCCCGAGTCGCCCACCCTTGTGGGTTTTCAACTCACGGGTTTCATTTCATCACTTTTTTTTTTTTTTTTTTTTCAATTTATTTTCAAAATGAAATAAATACAACATAGATACATGAGAATGAGAATACCCTCCCCCTACTTAAACTACACATTGTCCTCAATGTGACGACAATTAGAAGAAAAAGTAAACCGAAAATGGGGGAAAAAATCAAAAATCGGGTAAATCGAAGATCGAATGCTCAAAACTCATGACCAAACAATCCGTCAAACTCAAATTTCTTAACAACACCAACTCAAATCTCATAAATCAACTCACAACCCTCTCCCTCGAATCACTCAAACAAATGACAAGTTCAAAAGTTTCGAATCTTTGAGATTTGCTCCTAGCTTAAGAGATCGAAAAGATACATTAACAATCTCAACCCTCTAGTTGTACCAACTCCTAGCTATTCAAGTCCTCCCAACGGATTTTCTATTGCGGATTTTGGCTCCAAGTGGATTAAGATTGGTTGTGGATCTTTTTTAGTGGGTGGGCGGTGGGTGAAAGAAAATTTGTTGTGGTGGGTGGAAATTTGATGAGAAATAAAGAAAAAGAAAGAAAATAAAAAGGGTCTCGGGTTGCCTCCCGAGAAGCGCCGTTGTTTAAAGTCGTTAGCTCGACTTAGTACCTTGAGCTCACTAATTGGACTTGTGCTCCATGTGTGACAATGGTGGCTCCATGTCAACCTCCAATTCAAGTACCTGCAAAACAGATTCCGAAGAACTCTTGCAATGCATCGTTAGTGGTACAGTTTCAAAACAAGGTGGTAAATCAGGAGGCTTTTTCCGCTCTTTCAACTCGGGCACCATAACCTGCACGTTAGTAGGAGGCACACAATCCTCAACCAAGACCTCATCGGCATTCATCAACTCATCAACCCGCTGCTCAATATCAAGAACATCATGCAAAACAGAGTCAACAATGTTAATAGAGCAAAGTGAGCTATCATCCTTAAGTAGAAGCTTAGGATTATTTATATCAAATGCCTCTACCTTTCCCTCAAATTCCATGGTCAAAGAACCCAACGCAAACATCAATTTTAGTGCAAGATGTTTTCAAGAAAGGTCGCCCCAAAAGGATTGGGGCGGCATGCTTATCGAGTTCCATCTCCGTAACATAAAAATCGCCAGGAAATTGCAATTTCCCAACCTTAACTAACACATCCTCTAATTTACCCCTAGGATAAACATTGGATCTATCGGCTAGTTGAATCACCACACCGCTTCATGCAAATTGCCAAGTTTCAAAGACTTATACAATGAATATGGAATCACATTAATTGACGCACCTAAGTCTAACATGGCTTTAGGAAACATGGTGTCACCTATTATAGTACATGGGATGGTAAACATGCCTGGGTCATTGCACTTTTGAGGTAATTTCTTTTGAAAGATAGCCGAGACATGCTCGCTAGCCTTCACTTTTTGCACTCCCTTTTGTTTTTGCTTTCTTTTCGAAGTACACAATTCTTTAAGAAACTTAGCATACCCGGGTACTTGATTTAAAACATCAAAAAGAGGAATGTTTACCTCACATTTACGAAAGACTTCGTAAATGTCGTTGTTGCGCTCCCGCATTGCGGGTTTCTCTCAATGCCTCGGGAAATGGTGGCTCGGGTTCATATGGTGGAGGAGGTGATTTTTGACTTTCTCCTCTTGTCGAGGTGGCCATGATTTACTATCCGTTGCTCGGCTCATGCTCGATCACCTCTTCCACTATCTCTTTGTCTCGAACCACCAACCTCTCTTTACTTGCAATTTCCGCTCCACTCCGCAATGTGATAGCACTCACGTTCATTTTTGGGTTGAGTTCTGTTTGGGATGGCAACCTCACCGAATCCCTAGCCTCTAACTTGGTTACAGCCTCCCGCAATTTGGCTTACTTGGTTCTCCAAGTTCTTGATGCTCGATCGAGTTTCCTCTTGAACCGCACCATGTTACCCCCGCATGTTAGTCACATTTTTAGTTAAAGCATTTAACATTTCTTCGATGGACATGCTAGAGCTCGAGTCTCGGCCTTGGGGCCTAGGATAAGGGGTGTGGTTGTGGCCTCGTTATAGTCTTTGTTGTTGATGTTGATTGCCAAATCGAAGTTAGAATGATCTCTCCACCCTTGCTCGGAAGCATAGGAGTAGGGATCATGTCTCGTAATGGTTGTTGGCCTTGAAAACCTACAACTTTGACCTCTTCCCTAAATTCTTCTTGCATTTGAGGACAAACATCAAGCATGATGATCTAAAGAACAAATTCTACAAGCTTTTACCTGTTGAACTCTATTGTTCTTTACCATGAACTCCCGCATCATTGATGTAAGAGCTTGGACTTGATCCTCGGCCTTTGAAGAGCTAGAACCCGGACTTTCAACATTTGCTCTACGATGATTCGATCTTATATCGAATCTGTCTCGAGCCTTCGCCTAGTTCTTCAATGAGTTCTCTAGCCGCAGTTGGAGTTTTGTTTATGAAAGAACCTCCACTAGCAAGCATTCACCATTCGCACATCTTCGTCGGAAGAACCATTGTAAAAGTACAAAATGAGGTCTTCATCGAATAGCCATGATATGGACAACTAGCACAAAGTCTCTTGAACCTCTCCCAATATTCGTAGAAAGACTCATCGTGTTTCGCTCAATATTGCCGATTTCCTTCTTTAATGTTGAGGACTTAGAAGTCGGAAAGAACTTCTCAAGAAATCGCCTCTTCATTTCAACCCAAGTGGAAATACAACCAGGAGGAAGATAATATAACCAATCTTTAGCTCCATCCTTCAAAGCAAAAGGAAAAGCTCTCAACTTGATTTGTTCATCCGTTGCTCCACTTGGTTTCATGCTAGTACAAACCACGTGAAACTCCGAAAGAAATTTGTTTGGATCTTCTCCATTGAGCCCATGGAACGAAGGAAGCAAATGTATCAACCCCGACTTCAATTCAAAAGTAGTGCCTTCATCAAGAGCCGGAAATGAGATGCACAATGGTTGTTGATCAAGGTTAGGAGCCGTGAGCTCCCTCAAGGTACGTGTTTCAATTCTCTGAGGCATCTCTTCCTCCACTTCACCGTTAAAAGATGATTCTTGAAAAATTTTCGCAAAATGTTTCTCCACCCGAAAAGAGTCAATTCTAATTCGGGATCGTAATGCAAAGATTCTTTGTTAGTAGTAATGAGTGTTAACCATAAACAAAGAGCACAAGCAATACAATCCAAAAACACACGCTATATACAAACAAGTAACACCGTTTCCCAAGCAACGGCGCCAAAATTTGGGCGGGCGCGGATGTGTCGTTGTGCACCGCACCCGGCCAAAGATAAAATTTCTCCTACTCTCTTTTACACTAAAGCAGTATAATGGAAGTAGGGGTCGTATCCACAGGGAAACAGGGACGAGTTTAATATTTAGCGTGAATTAATACCTAGATGACTCTAAGGGTCGAGCAACCTAATAAAAAGGGGGGTTTTCAAAAGAGTTATAAACAAACTAAAATTAACTAGCAAATAAATAGAATGAGAAATCAATATGGAAAGATCTTGAATCCGATTAACATCCACTTCAATTCATTATCGATCATTGAACCTCCACCCTAATTATTTCCATGATTATCTATTGCCGAGAACTAATCTCGCATTCTCCTTATTCTTAGTTGAATAGCACGATCGCCGTGACTATAAAACCCTAACTAAAGGATAACCTAGTCCGATCTCGCGTCTAAGTTCAATCCAATAAGCAAGAATAAACACAAGAGAACCAATAGACCCGCTAATGTCATACACGCGATAAACATTCAACGGTTGATTCAATTTCCCTAAGAAATAACCAAGAAGATCTGCATCTGAGTTACTCCCTAGTTTGCTACCAAATGATAAAAGAATATAACAATCCGATTCTATTCTTAAATCTAGCATTAGATTAATTACACAATCAAACTAGTAACGTTCCTAGCATAATTATGAAATAATCATAAATCACAAGCATAGAAATTGAACCATAATCAAGGCAAAAGAGAAAGAGAGGAAAGATCTCACAATAACGCTTGAAGCTTCATATTAATCTCGTTCAAGAACAGCTTCAAGCTACAATCGGCATAGCATAAGCCAATTCCATAATTGAAATCCCTAAAAACTAAACTAGAAAATAAAAACTAAAAAGAGAAGATAAGAAGAGAAGAATGGAGTGTTGGATATTCTCTCTCCTCAGAGTGTGTCCCCCTAGGTCCAAAAATCAACTTTAGTATTTATAGTAAAGCTCAAAAATCGATCGACAAATAGACCGACCTAGGGGTCGCGAGGTGCGAGGCCCGATCGCGAGTCGCGAAGAGCGTTCCGCCTCCCGCGCACAATTTGGATGGGCACCGGTCGCGAGGTGCGAGGAAGCTCGTGAGTCGCGACGGCAGTATGCTCGCGAGGTGCGAGGAAGCTCGCGAGTCGCGAGCGCCGGGCGCCGGCGATGGCGCGGGCGTGAGCGCCGGGCCGAGCGTGCGGGTGTGCTGGCCGGCTGGCGATGGCCGGCAAGGCGTCGTGCTCGCTGCGATGCTTCGAGCTTGGCTTGGCGAGCTTGTGGCTTGTAATGCTCCGAGCTTGGCTTGGCGAGCTTGTGGCTTGTGATGCTCGGCTCAAATGCATTTCACCTTGGAAGCTCGGAATGCATGACATTAACACAACTTATATCGCAAAACTCCGAACTTCCGCTAAGGATGATTTATATGCAAACCTTAACAATTACGAACAAATCCCTTGAAGAATGTGCACCTAAAATACCACAAGAACATCGTATAACTTGAGCGTATCATGCAATATATTAATACTTTTTCTTTCCATATACGATTCATATATCTATTTATGAACTTCTATTCGTCGCCCCGAAATTACTTAAAATCGCCCCGATCCCACCAAACATTTCCAACTTTACCCTTCCTTTTTTTTCTTTTCTTTTCCCAAACCACCACCTCCCGCCACAACCACCTCACCGCCACCTCCATCCCCCACCGCCCACCTCAAGCCCCACCGCCTCCTCGTCAACCACCCATATTTCGAAATTTTTTGGGGCCGAGGGTCGAACGTCCGGCTAGGACGTTCGACCCATGGCCCGAACGTCCGGCCCGGAACTTCCCGGCCGGACGTTCGGCCATGGATTGAACTTCCTAGCCGGACGTTCGCCCCCTTAAAAAATTTCGAAATTTTTTTAGTTAAGGGTCGAACATCGCCGGGAAGTTCGACCCATGGCCCGAACGTCCGGCTCGGACGTTCGGGCCATGGGTCGAACTTCCTGGCCAGACGTTCGACCCTTAGCCCCAATTAAAATTATTTTTTTACGGGGTGGGTGGTGGCGAGTGGTGGGTGGTGGCAGGGGGAGGTAGGTGGTGGTAGGTGGTGGTAGGGGTGGCGAGTGGTGGAAAAAAGAGAAGGGTAAAATTGTAAATTTAAAGTGGAACCGGGGCGATTTTAAGTAATTTTAGGGCGATGTTTAACAACCCCATCTATTTCTCCTAAAACTCTATATCCAAGAAGTAATAGATAGTGAGACAGCATTATGGTAAGACCGTCGCAATCGGAAAATGTTGTTGCTTTTGCTGCTCCAAATTTTTAAGATGCTCCCTCTTCCCAACTCCCTTCTTTCTTTCCAATGACAAACTGGCACTAACCAAAATTTTCACCCTTAATATGCACGCGTATGCTCTTCTTTTTAATGCTCTCTCTCTCTCCTCTCATCCTTTCCTCTTCTTCTCTTTCTCTCTCCTATAATTTTGTTGTTCTTTCTTCACTAAATCATATTCCTAACCCACAAAATCAACACCTTTTGTCTTCTTTTTCCACATTCCCCTGTTCTGTTTTGTTTCTTTTAGCTACAGAGGAAACCAAACACATCACAAGAAATATAATGTATAATTGGGAGTATGAGAATTCCAAACTTAAGCATTCTTCACATCAATATGATCCCAAATCCTCTTTTTTCAACAAATTCAAAACCCACCACTCAAAATCTCACCATAATGAAGATTTCAAACCAAAAACACCCAAAAAAAACAGAGAAACAACAACAACAACATCATCAACAAAAACACTTGAAGATGAGAAAATGTCCAGTCTTAGAAGGGCGTGTTTGGTTGAGAAATGGATGGAAAAAAAAGTTACCAACAAAGTCATTGCTAGAGGAGAGAGAAAATCAAGTTCAAGATCATCATCAACTTTAATTGAAGAATTTGATTTGCAAGATGCTTTATTTTTCAGCAGTAGTACTACTAATTCTACCTCTTCTTCTTCTTCTGAAATTGAATACTCTGTTTTTTCTCACCCCAAACAAAAACCTAAAGTAACTTGTTTTGCTCCTCCAAGACCTAAACCAATCAAAACTCGCACAATTGAGTCAAAATTCCTCAACCAATTTGGTGAAGAAGAAAAAGATGCAGATTTTATCAAAAATAGATCAAAAGCAGCTAACTTTTACTCAAATCTCAAGAATTTGAAACAACCCATTTCACCTGGTGTAAGATTAACCAGTTTTATCAACTCATTGTTCACAAAAGACGGTAAAAACAGCAAAAAAAGCAGCATTATTACAAAACAGGGTAAAAAACAGAGGAAATTAGAACTACATCTTCTTCAACTTGTTCTTCAGCTTGTTCATTTTCAAGGTCTTGTTTGAGTAAAACAAAGAAGTTCCAAGATGATGGGAATAAACGAACGGTCAGATTTTGTCCGGTGAGTGTGATTGTTGATGATGATTCTCAAGCGTGCGGATATAAATCGTTGAGAGAAGATAAAGGTGGAAATCATTTGAACACGAAAATGGGGAGATCATTGTCAAAAAGGTATGAAGAGTTGAAGAAATTTAATGGGTTGGAGAGAGAAAATCATAAGTTGCAACAACAGAAGAAGCTTGAAGAAGTTGCTTTGGATTTATTAAGTGGGTATTGGGATGCTAGATTGAATAAATCTAATGATAATCAAGGTGTAAATTATGATCAAAATGAAGATGAAGATGATGATGATGATGGTGGGTTTAGTTGTTCGAGTTCGGATTTATTTGAGTTAGATCATCTTTCACTTATTGGAAATGAATTGCCTGTTTATGAGAGTACTCAATTTGATAACAAAATTGTGTAGTTTTATTAATTTAGTGGGGGGAGAAATGTAGGCAGAAAATAATTCGAGTACAGCATTCTTTTGTTGTTGGAAGTAGCATCTTATTTTTTTTGTGTTGTTTTTGGTTTGTGTTTACTTTCTTTTTTGATAATCGTGGTAGAAAATTTTCACTAACGTACTTGTAATTTGTAAATTTGACCTAATTAAACTTTCTTGAAGGGAATGAGAAAATATCATTTTAGTGATGGAAGTGCATATAGTAAATATAATCAAGTGTAAGTCGATTGTTAAGCTTAAATGATCTCTAGTTATACATAAATGATAAATGTCTTGTACATTATGATCTCTAGTTATACATACATGTCTTGTACATTATGATCTCTAGTTATACATAAATGTCTTGTACATTATCAAGTATTATAGAATAGTGGGTGAAAATTGCTACTTCCAAGTTTCCACAAAGAGTCCTTAGAAATAGTGGGTGGTAGACTACTTTATACTTTCATACTACCATATGAGTACTTCATCTTCATCAGATAAAAAAAAAAAAACTTCATCTATGTAGGTAGAACTGGGCATGGGTTGGGTGGGTCGGCACGAGGGATAGCTTGGCACGGCATGAGTTGGGCCCCCTAGCACGAGCCCGCTATTGGCACGGCACGACACGAGAGACACGCTCATAGCCCGTGCATGGACAACAATTTAAAAAATTTGGCACGATCATGATTGACCGGCTCACCAGTTGGCACGCTCATTTAAGCAAAAACAAAATATAAAAATTATAAGTGAGGTACAAGGCACATCACGAGTAGGCCAGACACGAAACGTGGGTCGAGTTGTGCATGGGCCTTCTATTTGAAACTCGGCACGGCATGACTTTGTCTGGACCCGTTCTAGGCACGTCCCGAGGTCCGCGGGTTTGGCACCTGGGCCGTCTCGGCACGGCTTGTGCCTAGCTTTATCTATAGGGCTACTAGGAAAGATATAAGCTAAGCCCTAAGGTAAACTTTAGAACAAGTTTGTTACGAAATAAGAAAGATGAAAGGGTGTCTTGGGATATGGTGGAGATGGTTGTTCATAAAGGCAAGCAAGCTACGCGAAGAGGAGCAGAGCCCGGCTGGTAGTATTCAAAAAATTAGGCAGGAATTTTTGAGCGTTCGCTACACAATTAAGGAGCAACAGGCGAACTGTTCGCTCCCCCTACGATTTTTTTGCTTGTTTTAGCCGGTTATTCTTGCACTAGTATAAATATGTTATTAGGCGGTTTTGAGAGGAGATTTCAGAACAACTTTGAAGATAATACTTTGCTTATTCTTGCCAGTTATTGTTATGTTTAGCCTTTAGGTGTGTTTGGTGCCAATAAGAGCTACATATCACAAAAGTTCAATTACGACTATTATTATAAGCTGACATTAGAGAATTTCACTACTCGCTAGTTTATATAAATTTAGATATATTCATATGAGTAATATTTAACCGATTTAAGTGAAGTTAACACACTCTACGCTTATTGTTTCTACTTTTACATTTGCATACATAACTCTTAACACTAAGTTCAGCCTTCTTCTAAAATAGCTAACTTGACCGTTTTTTCATAAATTTAAGTAAAAGAATAGAAATCCTAGAGAACTTTAAAATCGTCTAGAATGTAGAGAAAGACGAAAGTACCTACTAAAACAGGAGATATGTAGGGGTGCTGAAAAAAGAAGGGAAGAGGATCACTTGATCAGTAGATTTTTGATCATAAAGGTGGCAAAATTGTAGAGAAAGAGACAGTTTGATTTGATCAAAGAAGGAAAAGAAAAGGTACGAAAAATAAAAAAAGATTCGAGATCGCAATCACAAGTAAGTAACATGATATTGCAAGGGGATTGAGGAAAAATAATGGTGGGTGAAAAAAACTAAAAAGAGACAAAGACATATCCTTCTCTTCCCACGGGAATAGCGAAAGATCAAAACATGGGAGATTTAGGAAATAGTAGCTTTTGCTTTCTTTTAAATACCTGGATCAAACTCAGAAGATGATCATGCATGTATATGACAAAAAGAAAATGGTCCTTCTTGTTGCTTCAACAATGAGTTATCTAAATGGGGGTAAAAGAAACCATTCAAGTGTTTCATTTCTCTTATTCCTTGCCACTTAACCCCACTTCCACCTACAAAAGTGAAAGACATAAATTAAAGTGGTCCAAATGAAATGATCTTAAAAATGTAGTATAATTTTTATTAATGGTATTAGAATTGGTAAGTTAGGAATTTGGGGATGCTATTTTAACCGGCCTAGCCCTAGTTTAAGTATAGAGTAAAGTTATGGGATGTTTTTTTTTTTCCATTTAAGATGTATTAGTACAAACTAAGATAGGAGAAAAGACCTCAAAAGATAAAACAGAAAAAAAAAACTAAGTAGTAATTACGCATGGCAAGGTCTGAAAATGTCATCTTATGGAATCTTCCTAATAAGTAGTAGTTGGCGGAGTATCGTATACAATGCACTACCCAAGTTTCTTAAGTAGAGTCATACAAAAGTTCTCTACAATGTTTGGATCAGGTGAGCACATCCTCCTTTGTATTGCTCGTTATAAAATGATAATTAGATGAATTTGTAGTTTGGTTTTTAATCCACTCATGATGGTAATTTGGTCATTTCAAGGCATATTCGAAAGTCCACAAAATAAAAAACAAACAAGAGAAAATGAAGGGTTTTCTAATGATCATGTGCAAGTCACGTGGGAAAACAACAACCAAAAAAAAAAAATCAACTCATCGGTTTCTTACATAAGGTAGTAATTTGCAATAAAAAAAATTATAAGGTAGTTCTTGACAACATATTTTTATAAAGTAGTTGATCACAAAAAGAGTAAAATTTTAGAGATAGTTTCCGCCGAATATTCCAACATAAACAAAATATAATTATATTGGAAGTAATATAATGGTGCTTTTGATGCTCTTTATGAGAAATTGTTATAACGGATGTGAGAAAGAACAAATAATCGAATGCAAAACAAAGAAAAACGCACACAGATCTAACGTGGTTCACCAACGAAGTGTTGGTTACGTCCACGGGCAGAGAGAGAATAGTTTTATTGATCTTGAGGAAAACCAGAATTACAGATGTGATTATGAACTAAATCGTCGAATAAACGAATTAGGTTAAGCCTATTTATAACCCGATTCGGAAATCGCATCACCCGCGTCAAAATCACGCTCGTCTGGTCTCCCGGTCGGGCGCACACACAAATTTGACGGTTTTTCGCCCGATCACTCGCCCGGGCCAAACCGCCTGGGCGGGCGCCCACCGCCCGGCCGGGGAGAATCTCGCCCGGCGACCGGGCGAGCTCCGTAACACGCCAATTTCTTCGCACTTCAACAAATTCAAGGCATTACGATCTTACAAATCTCCACCTTGACTTGAATCCTCTCACAATGAACCGTAAAACTAGATAATGAGATGACCCGGATGCATTGATCACAACGCCCGTAATCTTCCCGCAACCGCATTAGCCCCGAAAGACAACCATAACTGCATTTGTCCCTTAAGGACACCAGATTAGATTAGCCCTTAAGGACCCCGCATTAGCCCCTAAAGGCCCCGGATTTGCTCCAAAGGGCAATTAACGCCTTCGAATAGTTTGTAAGTTTAAGCAACCTTGGAACTTACCCCGTGGAACCGATTCAAACAGACGGCTTGCTTATACTCTTTCCTAGCACGAGCAACACCTTCCTTGGACCCGGCTCGGATATATCCACCCCTCCGACAGATAGAGCAAAAACCACCTTGTCTTCACAACCGTCCCTTTGGGGAGAGTTCCCAAAGATTACATGCCGACCAAGAGCCAAATTTGGCGGACCTGATTTTAACGATGAAGAACACGGAATTTCAGATTCAGATTGTGAGTGTTGACGGACTTTTCCCTGACGTGAACCACCACTCCAATCTAGAGTGTCTCTGTGCTCCACCTGTTTCTCAACACTACCACAAACAGCCAATGTGGCAACCCCAGACTCAGATAACGTAGACCCTTGCAACACATACAATGTCTCCCATTTAACACCTTTCAGAATTATCTTTGAACTCCTGTAGACATACAACATTCCACCTTCACCTTTGAAAATGAACCCTTTGCTGTCTAACAGACTAAGTAAAATCAGATTCTACGTAACCTGTGGAACGTGCCTAACATTGTTCAAAATACAGACTTTGCCATCACATGTCCTAATTCGATGGCCTATACCAACCTTCGTGACTTCACCATTGGCCATAGTAACACTTCCATCAACATGTTTGTAGTTCATAAACCACTCCCTGCGCGAACACATATGACAAGATGCCCCCGAATCAAGAACCCACACATCCGAAAGATGCATATGATCATCAGCAACTAGGGCATAATCATCATCGAATTCGAATTTTCTTCTCGCAAATGCCAGCTGGAACTGCACTCCAAATTTATTGATTCTCCTTTTTAGGACATTCCCTTTTTCAATGCCCCGTCACCTTACAGTAATTACAGATATCATTAGGTTTAGGACCCCCTTGAAATTTCCGGATTTCCTGAAATTCTTTTTCCTAGAATTCCCATGTCCCTTACTACTTTTGGCCACTAACCCAGAGGCCTGATTATCTGTACCTGTACTACCAGATGCCTTATGGCACAATTCCCTAGTATGCAGAGATGATCTAACCTCCTCTAGGGACACAAAATCTTTACTAACAATAAAAGATTGCACAAAATTCTCATATGATAATGGTAAAGAAACAAACAGAATTAAAGCAGCATCCTCATCCTCCACCTTAACATCAATATTACACAATTCTAACAAAATTATATTTAATTGATCTAGGTGATCCCTAAGAGGTGTACCTTCATTCATGCGCAGACTGAACAGACGTTGCTTCAAAAGCCACTTGTTGGTTAGAGATTTCGTCATGTACAAACTCTCATACTTCAACCACATACCAGATGCGGTTTCCTCCTCCGCGATTTCAGTGATGATGTCGTCAGCAATACACAACATGATCGTTGAATGTGCCTTCTCCTCCAGAACGGCCATCACAGCGGTAACTGAATCCGACGACTTCTTTGCCAACGGTGCCCACAACCCCTGTTGCTTCAGTAAAGCCCGCATCTTGATTTGCCACAGACGACTGAAACTGTTTCTCCTAGTGAACTTATCAATTTTTACATTAATCCCAGACATCTTTCTCACCCAGATCGGACATAAAGCTCTTGATACCAGTTTGTTATAACGGATGTGAGAAAGAACAAATAATCGAATGCAAAACAAAGAAAAACGCACACAGATTTAATGTGGTTCACCAACGAAGTGTTGGCTACGTCCACGGGCAGAGAGAGAATAGTTTTATTGATCTTGAGGAAAACCAGAATTACAGATGTGATTATGAACTAAATCGTCGAATAAACGAATTAGGTTAAGCCTATTTATAACGCGATTCGGAAATCGCCTCACACGCGTCAAAATCACGCTCGCACGGTCGGACGCGCACACAAATTTGACGGTCTTTCGCCCGATCACTCCCCCGGTCGCCCAGGCCAAACCCCCCGGGCGGGCGCCCCACTGCCCGGCCGGGTGAATCTGCCCGGCTGACCGAGCGAGCTCCAAAACACGCCAATTTTTTCGCACTTCAACAAATTCAAGGCATTACGATCTTACATAAATTGTGCATATCATAACATTTTAACACTATTGTTGTACCACATAACATTAAATATCTTACTCCCTCCGTCCCTAAATAGAGTGCCCATTTTTCCATTTATATTTGTCCCAAATAGATTCCCATTTCCTTATTTGGTATGGGTCCACCAATTAAAATATTATTTTGCTTTCAACTTTTATAATATCACCAATTTTCCCATTTGGCCCACATTCTCTCTCCTTAATAAACAATTCATAAAAAGTGTACCAACTTCTATATTTAATTATGATTCAATACAACTAAGGTCCTACACATGATTTCTTTTTAATACTTGTACCCAAAAGAAATGAGCACTCTATTTAGGGACAGAGGAAGCATATATATAAATAGGTGTGATTAATTGACAATTAGGATCCTGTTCAAACTTAAGACTATGAATAGTAACGTCATTGAGGGAAAAGAACTACTAAAGGACACCTATGATTAGATTTAATAATTACCTAACAATAAATATTAGGTACTTTTAATATTTGAAGTACTTGATTAACAATGTATTAAGACGTGCTAAGAGCATGCAAGGCCTAGCTAAGAAAATACTAGTAGTACTCTGTACACTAACGTAACAAGGCCCCACTTATGATTACTGGAATCTCCTAAGTCAAAATTCTAACATAATCACATGATTGAAAGCCAATTATAATATTATTGAAAGATTAGTTGATTTATAACTAACATGGATTGTTATTTGTTAATCTTAACGCCAACCACTAGTTTGTGTGCTATTTCTTCGTGCTATCAGCTACTAGCCGTTAATTGATGTTTTTTTTTTCCTTTGGAGGGCAGGGGAGTTCTAGAGTTGGAGCCACTGAATCTGTGTGAGCTATTTTTTTTGGGTGAAAATCTGTGTGAGCTTTTCAGATACCATTTAAAAGTCAATTCAAATTAAATCGAGTTAGTGGTTAATCTAATTTTATGTGAGTAAAGTAAAATTATTGGACCCATCCCATTCTTTTTTATCTGAAAGGGTAGTTCGCAACTAAAACTATTATAAACAGATTTTAAATAGTTTTAGTTGCGATTTTCACCAAAAATTCGAAGCTACCGAGTGTTTGATAAAACCTTTTTCTTGGGGCATAGTATTTTTTTTGGAGAAGAAATAAATCCATAGATTTAATCTTTCTTACTATCACAGCACATGTAATTCGAAAAGTTTTAATATCAACAATTTATGTCCATGTATAAATTCTTATAAAAGACGGTATCACATTAGTGTTAATATGAGGCCAACCGATGTCATATCGACATCACACGCGTGCATCATAACAACGATGGTATTAGTTAAGCGCTTGAACCTATTAGTTATGTTAACCTTAAAATTCTTCAAGCATGAATTAGTTAAGCGAAGTATATTAGTTAAGCGTTGAATTATATTAGTTAAGCGCTTGGACCTATTAATTATGCTAGTAAAACCATCTCATTTCCCCCTCAATTTATATTTTCTCTCTCCTCTGCCAACTCTAATATCTCCTATGTCCCTCTCTTCTACCAACTCGTGTTTCTCTCTCTTCTACCCCTTTCTCTCTCCTCTGCACTGCCATTTTCCTCTCATCCACCCAACTTCCATTTCTTTTTGAAGCCTACATCTCTTTCTTTTTCTTTCTTTTCTTTTTTGAACATATGAAACTTTCAACTATATAACGTCCTTTTTTGCGACTTCTTCAATCTTGATGATGAGAAGTTCTCAAAGCTCTTTGTTTCCCTCTATCAATGGGTTCGAACTCTAATGAATCTCTTATTATGAGTTCTGACTTTTAGGTAGAAAGTTACATTTTTTTCAGGTCAGTAGTTATGGTTTTCTTGTGATTAGTTATCGTTTCCAGGTAAATAGTTATGCAGCTGGGTAAATAGTTTTATTTGTAAGATTAATAGTTATGGTTTTTAGTTATTAGTTATTGTTTATAGGTTATTAGTTATAGCTTTAATGTTATTATTTATAGTTATGATTCTGGATAAATTGTTATATTTGTAAGTTTTTAGTTATTAGTAATTGTTTATACGTTATTAGTTATAGTTTTCATATTATTAGTTATAGTTATGGTTCCGGATTAATGTTTATATTTGTAAGGTTAATAGTTATGGTTTTTAGTTATTAGTTATTAGTAAAATGTATTATAATCTGGTTTCTATGATATAACTAATATAATTCAACGCTTAACTAATATATTTCACCGCTTAACTAATTCATCCAGAAGCAATTTAAGGTTAGCATAACTAATAGGTCCAACCTCTTAACTAATTTCTTTCTTGGTTTGATGCACGCGCGTGATGTCGGCATGACATCACTGGTCTCACGTTAACACTAACGTGAGACCGTCTCTTCAAAAACGGACTCTAATTGTATATAGGTCGAATCAAGTTTCCGGTTATATAATCTCTTTTAGGATTAGTAGTATAATAATGGTATCTCTTATGAGTTTTTCCTTTTCATATACTTCTTGAAAGGTTATGCTCTAAGAATTTGGACTATATGTTTGGGGTTCTAAGATTCTAAATATTATCTTTATATTATATTTATTAATATATTAGCGTATTTTTTGTAAAATACGGTGCATTAGCTTCTATACCAACAAAAAACAACATTTTAATTAAATTGGATCCAAAATAGGAACCCTAATTCTCATTAGATTTGATGGGAATCGACTTCAATTTGGACAAATCAACATAATATTGAACTAAAATAGACTTAGGCCAAATGTAAAATGAAAATTGCCCAATTAAGCCTGTATTCAATGATCAAATAGCATGAATCACCATGCCTATTCATCTTCACCCCTCAAAACAAAAAAAAATTTGTCTATTCATCCACTTCGCCCAACCAGGTCAAAAAAAAAAAATAGAAGATTTTTAAGCAAAAACTAAAGAGAATAGTTATGATTGGGCATGAGAGCAACATAGAAATTTTTGGTAATTTAGGAAAAATCGACTAGTCTGGTCAAACCCATAAATCTAGTCTTGAGATTTTTTTTGACTTTTACTACCTTTACGTTTCCTACTTTTAATATTTACTACCTTTTAAATTTTTCTTTGAAATGTACCATCTTATGTTTTGTAAAATAAAATAGTTGTTGACCCGGGCGATGCCCCGAGATTAATCAATATTTTGCATTATATTTTAGTTATTCAAGATGGTTAATGTCGTTAATTATTTTTTTACTTTTTACTTTAAAGAATGTAATCGATTAATGACAATATGTTGTTTAGGGGTGTTCACAACCGGTTACCTAGTTATTCGAGTACCATATATGCGGGTACAAGAATATGTGGGTATCCGCATTTGCAGGTAGCTAGAAAAGCGGCCCATTACTCGACCCTCGAACAACCGGGTGCCCACAAAAGCGTCATAGCTTTTTTTTATGAAAAAAATCATTGGAGGAGCTACGGAAGAAGCTACTACTATGAGTGTCAACCGCCGATCCATGTTGATTACAGTATTTTGGGTTAGTACCATGAGTGCTAACTGTTAATTGCATGCCAACTCTAATCCTCATTCCTCAAAAGAACCTACTACCAATCAACCACAACGTATATATTCTCACTTGCAGATTGCATCACAACTAATTACTCCATTAACATGTTGATTCATCCTATCCATTTTTAAAATGTTGATTCATCTGATCCAACTTCTCCTATAAAATGTTGATTCTTCTTACACTAGTAGAAAAAACCTTATATGTCACAACACAACAGATCTGGTTTTAACAAAGTCGGATCCGTAAATCGTCCATTTTTTGGGAGGCAAAACACGGCAAATTCTTATCGATCCGGTTCTTTATTGAACCGGATCGAGTTAACGAAAAACCGGATTGGAGCGCCAAAATATTCGTCCAATTAAGTGATCCGGTTCAGCTCAAAACCGGATCAGTTAATTGGTTTAAGGCCCAGTTCGCTCAATAGTTCATTCGGCCCAGTTCGCTCAAAGTTCATTCGGCCCAGTTAATTGGTTTGGTGGGATATAAGGCTCAAAACCCTAACCCTCTCTCACGCCTCTCTTACCCTAACCCTCTCCTTTCTCATCACTTCCCTCCTCTCTCTGATTCTCTCCTCGCACACCACCACTCTCACTCCACCACTATCACGCCACCAATCTCACGCCACCACTTTAACCCCTCACCACCGCCACCATCGTTCTTCCCTCTTTGCTTCCCCACAACAACCACCTCGTCGTTGGCCACAAAAAGAAACGCGAAGGAAACGCTAAGGAGCAACCACAACAACCACCCCTGCTCTCTCATCAATCGGCGAGGCAAAGACCTGCAAAGGAAGTCTTCAACCCTTCTCTCTCATCGCTGGTGAAGCACAAAATTAAATGTGAAGGAAGAAGCGCGAAGAGAAGTTGGATCTGAATCGATAGCTTTTTCGTTTTGGTTCTGTATTTTTTTTCGTTTGATTTCTTTTTCATTTTCATGTATATATATTTGTTACTTGTATTTTCGTTCAATTTAATTTTTGGTTGACTTCGTTTATTTGTTGATTATCGTTTAGATCTAGGCTTTGTAATTTATTTCGATTTAATTTTTTAATTTCAGGGTTTATGTTTCGATTTTCGTTTATCAGTGAATGACTTGGTGAATTTTTGGATTTTACGGTTTGTGTAGTCTCCAACCCTCCTCTCTCGTCGTTTTTAATCCTCTGTGTGTGTGGCTGCAATCGATTTGTTTGGGTCAAAGTTGCTGCTATTCGCATTCGTTTTTAATCATCTCACAGATTCTAGGTCTTCGTTCAATTAGCTGGAATATGGTTTGATTTTTTTTATTTCATAATTAAACATAACTGATCCGGTTTGAAAACGGACCAGTTAACTACAAACTGGTTCGATTTTTGGGGAAAACCGGATCAGTTAGTGGATAACTAATCCGGTTTTCGACCAAAGCATTTGACTTTTGTCAACCGCTCCGAGCCCAACCGCTCCGGACCAAAAACCATAGCTGTAAGGCCTATTTTGACCGGAGCGGTTGAACTTTTTTCCACTAGTTAGTGTTATTATTTATTTTCTTTCCCCACTAAAAGTCACAAGCACAACAATGTGGTATTGGGTAGCTAATAAGCAAACTCAATACATTTTCACTTTTTTTTTAATTATAAGAAGAGATTAAAGTTACTGTGAAAAAACAAAGAGAAAAAATAATATAACAATGCATTTATCTAGGATACACGTTTAACTTAAAAGCAACCCCATTAACCGACCTGATTCTTGCATCTTTTTCTGGGTTGGGTACCCGACCCCTAAAAAATGAAATTTCATATTTATTACCTTTTTCGAGTACACAGGTCAACATGATGGGTCAATTGTATCGGGCCTAAACACCCCTGGTGTTGTTACAACTTGGTTATTAAATCAGAAGCAATGTAGTATATAACTAAAAATTATGAAATATTAGGCTATAAACTTTCCAGATATGTCAATCATAAACTTTTGTATTTTTTTTTTGAAATTCAAATATTATGTTGTCTATAAATATTTTTTGCCCACACAAAGACAAATATGATATTGTAGATTAGTTGGTTAATGCATTAGCAGTTGTACTTCTTACTTTTATGAGAATGTTTGGTTTGATTAGTCACCTGAGTGTGTATTTGATGATTAGTCTGGATCTTTGATGGGTATGGAGCAAGCAAATGAAGGATGGACTATTAGCAGTAGTAGTGTGCACTTTTGCTCCAACAATGTTAGCGGGCCACATGAGCTGCCAAGTATTATGGGGCATAATTTTGAGATAATTGGATGTAATGGTGGGTCTCCTTAATAATTGTGGCTATATTATGGGATGTAAGTTACCATATCTTTTAAAACTTTTTTTAAATGTATGTTATACTTTTTTTCTCCCCATAAAAACCAAAAAGAGATTGTAGATTAGTTGGTTTGTGTGTTTGTATTTCAAATGAGAGGTAGCTGTCCGAGTCTTCACACATATACTTTTGTTGGTTACTTTGTAGCATTTGGTTGGGAGGGGGGAAGTGCATGTGGCAGCATGGCATTTGTTTGCCTTGGGTTATATATATATATATATACACACTAGCTTTTTATGCACGCGATGCGTGCGACGACATTTTGGGCATAACTGTTACTCAGTAGTAAAACAAACCAAAAACGAAAGTTCGTATCTAAGTTCACCTTCATTTTGTGAATAAGAAATATTGAAGTACTTACAAATAGTATTTAAAAATACTTCATGATTTTATGTAATATTGTTGTTTCACTTATAATTAACTGAGTAACTGATTAACGTTAGTTGTTTGTTAATAGTCAAAAAAATTTGTATCCCAAAGCCACAAAGCCACCTGTATGTAAGTAACAAACCCTCATAATTCTTCCCACCTACCCATATGACTATCAATCCCACCTACGCATATAACTATCCACCCCACATATCCATATGAATGATGAATCTCACGTATTTTTCATCTAATCCTCCACATTTTTATCTTCCGACTTACAACCTTACATCTTCCCTTCCTAAAAAAATAAGAACGACTCATCTCCTTATCCTCACTATCTTTCATATTCACTTAAAAAAGATTGAGATTTAATCAGATCTAATGGTTATATTCACAGCAAACACCACATTAATAAGCTAATCCTGGTGTCAAAATTAACCCTATCAACGCTCCATTAAATTTTAGGGTGATTTTGGTCTCTGTTCTTGTGCGTCTTTTTGGGTTTTCATTTCGATCTGGGTGGTTATGTTGAAGAACGTTGGTCGGAATAGGGTTTAAATTGGGGTTTATTTGGTTGACGAATTAAATGGGGGCCTCAAATTTGAAGGTAATTCTTTACGTTTTATGTTCCTGATTTTGTCCTAAAAAAAATAGTTATTGTCAACTATATTTCCCAAAGATCCGGTCACATTATGTTTGAACTTTTATTTGTGAAGATGGTTTTTAAAAAAAATTTGTGGCTGAAGTTTAGAATTTTGAATTTGCAAAAATCCAGTTACAATCCTAGTCGGTTCTTGAATCATCCTCTTTTTCTTTTTCTTTCCCTTTGTATTTTTTCAAGACTTTTCCTACTGCTTTGGCAAATTTTGTATGCAAAGTAATCAAATTTAAGCATAATTTATTGCGTAAAAGACCTTTTGCTTATGGGTTTTTAATTATTCATAAGAAATGTCAGTTTTGTACTAATGATTTATAAGATTACATTTATTTTTCGAAAAATTACTATAGGAAAGTTATTTTTATACACTTTTTTTAAGTTATGAAATACTATTTTTTTTTAAAAATTCAGATCCTGTTTTTTATATTTCATTCCACGGATTACTAAAAGAAAATCAATCGCTTTCATCGATTTTCAATTTCACTATTTGTTTTGGCACATTAATGTAATTTCTTTTTTAGTTTGATATTTGTGTCATTGTTATTGTATTCGAATTTGATTTATATTTTATAATGCCTTTTTTTGTTACAAACATGTACTGATTTTTTAATAATTATTTCGAAATTTATACCATACAATACAGACTTAAATTATTCATGTATCATTTTTGTTGTATTTTTTTTCTAAAACATGTAATAATCGATACTACAATTGATCATGCATTCGAACATAAGAGTTGCTAGTTTAGTTTTTCAACTAAATTGAAATAAGTTGCAAGATTAAAAAGAATTATGTACCTTTTTTAGAAGTTCGCAAATCGCCAATTGACAGATGTGTGATCTACCGTCAAAATCGTATGTTTTTCTTAGTTTATAATTTGTATTGACATTGTAGTGTATTGGTAATTTTTATGAGGATATAATTGTAAATGGTTCTTGAGAACGGAGTATGTAATTGCTAATGGATTATAGTTAGTAATTGAATTTTTTTAGTTTTTGTAAAGTTCCCTCATTTGAGTGATTTGTATTACGTGAATTATGCAATTCTATTGATTTCAGTTGACTTATGATTGATTGTTATAATTGTATTTCCGATCCGGCGGTTTTTAAAGCCATGCTTTGGTTGAAATTGGTTTTGTAATTTAAAAAGGGAGGGGGGTAAAACAGTCTCTTCAAATGGGGACACCATAGCTCCCCCTTCCCTTATATAATAGAGATATATATATACACCAACGTTACAACCTGCAAATGAATTCTATCCAAACTTTCATCCAAGTGGGGCCCACTAACAGATTTTTTAGTTTTCCCCCATTTTCACCGTGTTATTATTCCTTGATTTCCTATACACAAAGTTCAAGAACTACTCTAATATGGGGCACATATTAAATCCTAATTCCACAAACAAAAGCAAAATCAAATTAAGGGAATTACTACGCATATTGTACTAGTTTATTTGTTGCTCCTATTGCAAGTTGTAGATTTTTGTTGTTTAATATGTATGCCCATGCATCAACTATGTTGTTGTTGATTTGATTTGTTTAGGCAATGGTAGGGGCGGTTCATTTTTCAAGGAGGCCCTGTTCAGATAAGATTATATTGGTCCCCTTATTATATATTAAAAGTACAAAGATTTTCTAAAATATAAATTTTGAATAAAAAAATAAAAAATATTTACACATTTAACATCATTGAGGTAAAATTAGAGGCGCTCTTTTTTTAGACTCCATTGACTTTCATTTATTGGCATCAAGGCAAGAGTTTATAGGATGAATAGCCATGTGTTACAATCTTGTCTTATACTATCTATTTTAATGTTTTAATAGCTCACGGTTTTACCATTACCCTTAAGGAAGTGTTATGTTCTACCTATGACTTATTTTATTATTAGTATAATGAAAGGTGTCTAATTTCATTCGAGGGTTAAAATTTGTGAAAAATATTCTTTTTGAATTATTAGATGGTTAAGAGTGACATAAACCTTTAGTTTTAAGACAAGAGTGTATTAAAAATTATTGTTTGATTAATTAAGTTTGGAGTAATTTAAAGGAATCAAAACCGTAATCAGATTATCAGGAGTGGTACTTTGATCAATTTACTATCCAGTTTCATATCAATCAAAACTGTAACGCCCCGGAAATACATGACCTTAATTGGCAGCAGAAACATAAATTAAACCTCTGGGTTATGGCCCACAAATAAAATAAAAATCTAAAATGATAATTCAACTATACGATTGCTCATCATAAAATAATACTTGTTTATACAGAATATCTTAAACCCCCTAAAATCATACATAGTCTCCTCAACATATCTTATTATAATAGCCATACTGCAACTGCTCTTCCATACCTAAAACATAAAACAAAACGTCATGAGCCGAGGCTCAGTAACATACTACCTTAACATCGTAAAAGCATTTCAATTCATTTCATTAGCAAACAGGGAGGAGAGAAATAGTAAAACCATTTTGTAAACGTATAACGAGTAAATCATAATTGTTTAGTATGCTTGTCCAACAAGTAAGCTACAGATTTAGCTTTCTTGTCCAGCAAGTAAACTAGTATCCCTCAGATGTTCTTCACTTGGAGACTTGTGCAACAATGTCTGAATCTGCTTGGTTCGAGCCTGAGCTTCGTTCCCGAACCTGCAAAAAGGGACCCACCCTGGAGGTTTGGGTGGTGGTTCCCCCTCCGAAGCTTAAGTCAGATATCAGGAGTTGTAAGGAGAAAGTAGAGATAAAGAGAGAAAGTGAGAGAGTATTTCTTCAGAGTAAGTTTACACTGTTTGCATTGAATGATCTTTCTCCTGATTTCAGGGGTATTTATAGTGATTGTGGTATGACATCTATCCTTAAAAATTGTCCTAGAATAGTGGCATCTGATTGGCTAATCAATCAGACCATGACACTTGGCAAGCTAGGATTTGTGATGGTTTATCAACCAATCACCTGCAGCCACCGTCAAAGGTTTGGGCTCTGACTAACTTTTGGGCCAGAAAAATAAGCCTTTCTCCCAACTGGTTACAACCCAAGGGATTAAATTTTTTTTCCTTTATTTATTATAAGAGGACACGTGTACGACCCTGATGGGCCCAAGTGTCTCTAAAGGAGCCGTAGATATTTTAGGCTACAACATTTGCCCCTAAAAGGGTTTTTACTGTTGGCCCATCTGACGGTTAAGACCCTTTTACCCGAGGCGGTTTGTTCAAATTCAAAAAAAAGAGGCAATGACGCGCCCTTTTCTGGATTTTACCGATCATAGTCGACCGTTTTAGGCTTTTCCGGTCATCCTTAACCGGCTCAACGGGTTTCTTACCCTCCTATATATATCCTTGGTGTGACCTCATTAAATCATTTCACACCTTGAGAGATTTTTCTAGAGAGAGAAGCTCTGCACATTTTTTTTCTAGAGAGAGAGAGAGAGAGAGAGAGATCGTCCAATCTCAGCCTTCTTCATCGAATCTTCCAAGCGTTTCGTCAGGTATCTTTACTTTCTTCTTTTTCACTTTCCTTTATTCTTTATTTTTTTCTTAGGAAATCAATAAAATGGAATCTTCTTCTTGGTCAAATAATCCTAGCCGAACAAGAGCTTGTCTTAACCCTAGAACCGAGAGTATTTCTTCTTCGACGCATTCTAGAGTTGGGCCTCTTCTGGCCGAGTACATATTTTTTTATGGTTTTGACCGAGAAAGTCAGACGACCTAGTCTTTACCTGTGCAGGGTAATCTGGCGCGCGTCAAGCAAACGGCCCGTCTAAGACGAATGGTATTACTCCCAACAAATAGTTTCGACATGGAGGAATCTACTGGACGAGTTCCAGATGAGACGAGGGAGGCCCAAAGTGCTCAACCTTTGGACGGGTCCCCTTCCCTTGACCGCAGTTTTGAAGATCCTCAAATAAACCCTGAGGCCAGTCCTTCTGGCAGGGACGTCAATATGGAGGAAGCCGGCGAGGACAATAATGGGAGTGAATCCGGTACTGCCGAGGAGTCAGACGAACCCTCTACTACCTCGTCTGAGATTAGGAGACGCTTAGGTCCCCTTTCCGACCCCGCATTTATTTTAGTAAATCGTAAATGGTTAGAGAAGATAGGACCTGACCCTAGCTACTTATCCACTTACATGCCCATGCCGGGCTTCTCTTTCGTCATCCCAAATAAGGAGGCCACACTTCTGAGTGCTCCCAAAAATCACTTCGCCATCTACAAGATAGCCTTGGACGCTGGATTAAGGTTCCCCCTCCACGATTTATAGAAAAAGTGCTAAGGTATTACAACATCGGCCATAACCAGCTGGCGCCTAATGCCTGGCACAACGTTCTTACTTTCATAGCCGTCTGCGAGCTGCGCGGCCTGACTCTTTCTCTCCAAGCCTTCACCCACATTCATTATGCGGCCAAGGTACCCGGGGCCGTGGACGGGACGTGGCTCAGCATTTGCAACCGTCCCGGCTTTCTCACTGATTGGGGTAAGCCGTCGAAGATGCACGAATGGAAACCGGACATCATCTTCCTACGAGCAGCCAACGACTACGCCACTGAGGGCTATCGATTTTATAATCGAGCCGTCACGAATACTGGACGAAAGCAGTCCTGGCTGGATTCGGAGGACCAATACGACGAAGAGGTAGTGGAGTACTTTAGAGTGAAAGAGTATTCCAGGCCGGGTCAGTCATCCTTTAAAGGGCCAGCGAACTGGATACCCTTTAAAGAAATATTTTATAATGATGACTTCTTGGTCGCCGCCAGCTTGCGGTTGGCCGAAGATAAAGGTATACATTCAAAACCACCAAGTAAAATGTCTCGTCCATAAACCATATCAGACTAACTCTTTTACTTCCTGTTGCAGATCCAGCCAGAGCTCGTCTCAAACATTCTTGGACGGGAGATATCAGTATGTCCAAATTTACTGATAATTTGTGGAAGGAGTTCGCCAAGAGCAGTGCTGAGAAGAGGGCAGAAACCCTGGTAAAATTAATTTTTTTTTAGACGAGGATTCGTCTGACTCGTCAAATTGTGATTTCAAATTTTTGGACGAGAATCACCCGAAGAAGGAGGGCGTCCATGCTTGGACGACCACCTTCTTTGGGACCTTCTCGTCTGAGATGCTGAACGGCCTTGGACGAGGGTCATTCTGGTTCGTCCAGACTGATTTCCAATCCTTGGACGAGAATCACCCGAAGAAGGAGGGCGTCCATGCTTGGATGGCCACCTTCTTTGGACCCTTCTCATCTGAGAAGCTGAACTCCTTGGACGAGGGCCATCCTGGTCCATCCAGATTGAATCCCAATCCTTGGACGAGAATCACCCGAAGAAGGAGGGCGTCCATGCTTGGACGACCACCTTCTTTTGACCCTTCTCGTCTGAGTGACTTTGAGTTCCAATACTGGACGAAAATTGATTTCCAGTCCTTGGACGAGAATCATTCTAGTCTGTCTAATTTGGACGGCTTCCTGCTTTGCATCACTTTCGTCTGGGCATTGAAACTACATTGGACGAGATTCCCTTAGGAAAGGAGTTGCCCATTCTAGGACGCCTTCCTTCTTTGGGTGATTCTCGTCCGGAGCCCTTCAATTTGTTTATGGCTTTGGTTCTTTGGACGACCCGGATAATTACTTGTTTATTTTTGTAGAAAAATACTCCCACCAACAAGCTTCCGCCTGGGAAGTCCTCCTTGTCTAAGAAGAGACCATCCAGGCCATGGATCGCCCCTCACCAAAAAAAACTAAGGGCTTTACATGGAGGAAAACGGAGAAGAGTACTCCGTCTAGCAAGGGGGTTGGGGAGAAGACCATGCCTCCTCCAAAGGACAAGGTCCTAAAGGAGGAGCCGTCTAGTGCTTCTCCGGCCTTGGAGGAGAAAAGCGACGCTCCCGGTGGTCAGTTGGATATTTTGCTCGTCGGTCCAATCGAAACCCGGCCGAGTCGGCTTTGGCTCTGGTAATTCCGGAGCCGGAGACGACACTGACAACTTCCCGGGCTTCAGCGGCTCGGTGGCGAAGCTGGTCTCGCAGATGCCGCTATCTGTCAGGACGACCTCCTTATCGTCGGGTGAGTCATATTACCCAGATAGAGTTAGGACGATGCGGGTCGGCGGACGGTCCATGAGTCCGTCCAACAGACAAGCCATAGTCTATCCCATCAAGAGAACTGACTCCCCCCCTCTTTCAGATAAGGGCAAAGGACCAGCTTCTCCCACAACTGCTCCCCCTATAGACTCGGACGAGGAGTCTTCAGCTTCTTTTGCCAAGATGTCAAAAGTTGAACGAGATCGGCTGAAGCAGGATCTGTTCAAATGTTACCCTGAATCCTATATTAAAGGGTTGAGGGGAGCATCAGCCGGGCATGTGGGCTACATGTCACAACTTGCTGCTGAGGTATAATTTGTTGCCGTTGTTGTTTTATACTTGTAAAAAAATTTTATAACTCGTCTAATGACTTGCTTTGTTTTCAATGTTCCAGCTTCTGGCTCGCAGTATATTGACAGAGGAGTGGGTGAGGGGGCTTAGGAAAGAAAATAAGGAACTCGTCCACCTGGCTACGACGGCTGGCGACAAGGCCATCCATGACATTGAGATGGCTAATATTCTTCACCGGCAATCACTGGAGGCCTTGGAGTCCAGATCAGCAGTCCTGGAATCCGACAACAAGATCTATCTTGTTACTATCAACCAGCTGTACAAGGAACAAGACCGACTGAAATTGGTCTTAGACACCGTCTCAGCTGAGTTGAAGGGCGAAAGGGATACTGCTCTTCTGGCCGCGGTCCAACTGAGGAGGGAGAATATCATCCTAAGCGCGAAGAATGCCCGTCTGCAAAAGAAAGCGGCCTAGGCCTTTAATGACGCCAAAGAAGGCTTGAATCAAGTCATTGAGACGTCCAAAGACTGGGCTGTCAAAGCTTTTGAGATGCTGGCCGAGCCTAGTGAGGTCCCTAGCTTTGTCCGGCGTCTGGAATTTCAAGAGAGTGTTCACCGTGCAATGGTGTCTGCTGAAGATCCTCCTGAATTCTCTGAGTCGGACGAAGAGGGTGCGGACGAGGAGGAAGCCCTTGAGGACGACCAAGAAACTCCCAAAGAAGGAGATGCCTAGCTTTAGGTTTATTTTTCTAAGTTTCTTGGCTTGTTTGCCGTCGTAGCTTTGTCTCCTCTAGCTTTATACTTAAGTTGTAAGTTTTTGACAAGTATATAATGAAATGCCTTTGCCAATTGCTTGTCCTTTCTTTTATTGCACTTAAATTTTCATCAAGTATAACTGAGACTCGTCCATCACTTCTTGGACGCCTTCCCAACTTACCGAGACGGGAAGTACAGTTGAGACTCGTCCTGAATTTTGGACGATTTGTAAACTTTATAAAAAGTATCATCCTTGTCCTTTGGCGATCGCAAAACATTCCAAAAGTATAAACTGAAACTCGTCCTGGATTTCGGACGGTCTGCAGACATGATTAAGGCAAGATTATCAACCTTGTCCTTGGACGATCGTGAATCTTCCAAAATATAGCCAAGTACAAGATGAGACTCGTCCTGGATTTTTGGACGGTCTGCAACCTTTAGTTAGAGAAAGATTATCATCCTTGTCCTTGGACGATCGTGAATCTTTCCGAAATGTAGCCAAGTAGAAAGTGAGACTCGTCCTGGATTTTTGGACGTTCTGCAAATTCAGACGAGTCTTGCCCCAAGAAAGAAAGCGGCCAATACATTACGGTTTATGGACGAGCCACGCTTTAGCCATTTTTCTCGAGTTGGCAACACTCGTCTTGAAGTAGCGAAACATTACAAGGGCATCTATTGCCTAGTTCGTCCTGGTCTTTGGACGACCTTTGACTGTAGCTCGTCCTACAGACTTGTCTTGTCCCCCCCCTTCTTGGGCTTAGCTCAACCGTATATTATGGACGAGCCATGGTCCAAGAAGGAGAACGGCCAACATTGGCCAAGCCTGCTGAACAAGCTAAGGACGAGCTTTAGATATAGGGCAAACCGTGCCTTGGTCGACTTCCTTGAGGGAGCAACACTCGTCATGAAGTAGTGATCCCTTACTAGGGTCTGACCGTTCATTTGAAAGTAAGTATCCTTTACTAAGGGCTTATTTCAGGTCAGCTTTCTCTTAGAGATTTTGACGTTTCTCTTACTAGAGATTTTTGTCAATTTGTTGACCATTTATGTGTTTTAACCTTTAGGTTGTTACACTTTGGCCGGTCTCTTCGAGGGAGTGATGTTCGGCAGAGAAGTGAGCATTTTTGACGCTCTATTGCTCTTTGTAATTTTGTCCAAGTTACTGTCACTTTTAGACTAATAACTGATTTAATGCCCCAAAGTGAACCAACTTGGTAAAAAATAAACAAAGGCGAGAAGAAAGTAGAAATTGTATTATATGAATTTTGCTTGACTAAATGCCAAGATGCATGTATACAATTCTTTTTCTCTTGCTTGTGCCGTGGCACTTTGGAGTGATTACAAACTACTGGCCAGTTTCTTGGCGATTAACTGAGTCAGACGTGGTACTTCTTCAGAGTGTCTGAGTTCCAAGTGCGCTGAATTGGTCGTCCATCCATATCTTGGAGACGAAAAGTTCCGCTTCGAACCTCTTGGACAATCAGATAGGGTCCTTCCCAATTTGGCGTTAGCTTCCCCAGCTCTTTAGCTCGCCCAACTGCTTCCATTTTCCTTAGAACTAGGTCCCCTACCTTGAGTGGTCGTCTAGCGACTCTCTTGTTAAAGTCCCGAGCCATTCACAGCTTGTACAATTGCATTCTTAACAAAGCATTGTTCCTGACTTCTGGTACTTGATCCAAAGCCGTGCGCAATGCAGCCCATTTGGCATCTTCCCTGTACAGCATGACTCGCAGGGTGGGTTCCTCTATCTCAATGGGCAAGACGGCTTCAGTGCAGTAGACTAACATGAAGGGTGTCTCCCTTGTAGAGTTTTTGACGGTGGTTCTGATGGACCATAACACTAGCTGTAGCTCTTCAACCCATTGTCATTTAGCATTATCCAACTTTCTTTTGATCCCATTGGATAGAATCTTGTTGAAGGACTCTACTTGCCCATTGGCTTGTGGGTGGGCGACCACAGCGAAGTGGGCTTTGATTTTCCTTTCTGCCAACCAATCTTTCAGCTAGGCGTTTCAAACTGTGGACCATTATCGAAGACGATGGACTGCGGCATGCCAAAACGAGTTATAATGCTCTTCCAAATAAAGCCTTTGACGTCATTCGTCGTTATACCCCGCATGGCTTCAGCCTCTATCCATTTAGTGAAGTAGTCCACAGCTACGATTACAAACTTCTTTTGCCCAGCGACCACAGGGAAAGGTCCTAGGATATCCATGCCCCATTTGACAAAAGGCAGAGGGAACAAGATAGGAGTTAAGTAGTTGGACGACTTCTGATGCAGATTTCCGTGCTTCTGACAACTGTCACACTTCTTTGCATAGACGAGAGCATCTTCCTTTAAGGTAGGCCAGTAATACCCCGTCCTCAAAGCCTTTTCTCCCAAAGTTCTTCCCCCAATGTGAGATGCACAAGCTCCTTCATGGAGTTCCTTCAGAACCTCTAGACCATCTTCCCTGGTGATGCACTTGAGGAGAGGACGATTGAATGACTTCTTGTAAAGGGTCTCATCCCACAGTTCAAACCATTTGTCTCACATACTTAGCCTCAACAGGGTCTGAAGGCAGTCGTCCTGTCTTCTTGTATTCTATTATAGGATCCATCCAAACTGCCCCTCGGCTAAGAAACATGATTTGTTCTTGGTCAATGCTCTTTTTTGGTTTAACTTTCCAAAACACTGTTCTTGGCGCATCACCTTCAGCCGAGCTGGCCAATTTTTAGAGAGCGTCTCCTTGATGATTTTCTGACCTTGGTATTTGGTCGAGAACAAATCGTTTCAAAGGCTCAATCTCATCCTTGACCAGACGCATATATTTGCCCATTGATGCTTCTTTACATTCAAAATCTCCATTGACTTGACTTACGACCAAGAGAGAGTCCGACATGGCCTCAATCTCTAGAGCTCCAGCCGCCTTGCACATTTTAATCCCAGCCAGAAGTGCTTCATATTCAGCTTCATTGTTGGACGCTTGGAATTAGAATCTTAGCGCATATTCAAACTTGTCTCCTTCTGGAGATTGACAGATGATTCCTGCCCCACATCCATTGACAGTGGACGATCCATCAACCATGAGCGTCGAATGCTTCCTCCCTTCAGCTGGATCAAGTATTGGTTCTACAGTTGGCCGAGTAAGCTCTACTATAGAATCTGCCAAAGCTTGCCCCTTAATGGCTTTCCTTGGTTCAAATGATATATCAAACATGTTAAGCTCAACAACCCATTTTAACATCCGTCCGACGGCTTCCATCTTTTGCAAAACTTGCTTCAAGGGTTGGTCAGTGTAGACGAGTATACTGTGAGCCAAGAAATAGGGCCTTAACTTTCTGCTGGCCATGACAAGGGCTAATCCATACTTCTCGACTGGAGTGTACCTATTTTCATCCTTGAGCACATGACTCACAAAGTATATTGGAACTTGCACGGACTCTCTTTCAGCCAGCAGAACAACACTCACAGCCTGAGTGGACACAGCCAAGTATACAAACAATTTTCCCCCTACCGGATCGACCAACCTAGGTAACCGACGAAGGTGATCTTTGACTTGTCAAGCGCTTGCTCAGCTTCTGCTGTCCACTCAAACTTGGCCTTCTTCTTGATAGTAGCGAAAAAGTGATGGCACTTGTCGCCCGACTTAGACCAGAAACGCCCAAGGGCAGCCAAGCAACCCGTCAATCGTTGAACTTCCTTTATCTTTGACGGAGATTTCATGTCTAGAATAGCTTGGATCTTTTCAGGGTTGACTTCTATTCCCCTCTGATCTACTAAGAAGCCTAGGAACTTCCCAGACAAAACTCCAAAAACACATTTACTGGGGTTCAATCTTAGCTTGTATTTTCTGAGAGTTTCGAAAGTTTCTCTCAGATCACCAACATGATCTTCCTCTTGCCGACTTTTGACTATCATATCATCAATATATGCTTCCATATTCCTTCCCAACTGTGGCTGAAAGACAGTGTTAATCAGTCTTTGAAAGGTGGCCGGCGTATTACGGAGGCCAAAAGGCATCCTCAGCCAGCCATACAGCCCTTTCTCAATAATGAAGGACGTTTTGTCCTGATCCTCTAACCACATGGGGATTTGATGAAAGCCTGAACATGCGTCCATGAAGCATAACAAAGCATGGCCCGGCCGTGGAGTCCACCGCCGATCCAACTTAGGCAAGGAGAAACTGTCCTTGGGACAAGCCTTGTTGAGATCGGTGTAGTTCACACTCATCCTCCAAGTGCCATTAGGCTTTGGCACCATGACTACATTTGCTATCCATTCGGGATAATAAGTCTCTCTGATGAATTTTGATTCCAACAACTTCTGAACTTCCTGGTCGACCGCCTGGTTCTTGGCTGGTCCTAAATGCCTTTTCTTCTGACGAACAGGTTTTAAACTTGGATCAAAATTCAGCCGGTGGACGGCTATCTCTGGATCAATTCCAGGCATTTCTTCAACACAATAAGCAAAAACGTCTTGAAATTATTTCAGCAAGCTGATTAAGAGGCCCCTCAAATCCGGAGAGAGCGAAGACCCAATCTTCAAGGTTCTTTCTGGACGAGCCTCGTCCAAGCAAACATCTTTTGGTACTTCCACCGGCTCTGGACGTTCTAGTCCCAGCCCCATAATGGCTATTACTTCTTTAGACGAGGGTGGCTCTTCCTTGACGGGCTCATACTTCCTTTTCTTGCTGGGGAGATGTTCAGACGTTTTCCTTGAGGGAGCAACCGGCGTCTGAGGACTCTCAATTGCCATTCTCGCCGAGGCCACTTGGTCCTTTACGCTTCGGACGCCTTCCTTTCTCCCAAGCAACCTTCGTTTTATCTTTCCCAAATTCAGACGGACTCCTTCCGCCAGCGGTCTTCGTCTGGTCTTCATTGTCTGCCTTCCATGACGACGGCTTGAGGGTTGTTAGGTAACATTCCCTAGCCGCCTGCTGATCTCCATACAAGGAGCCAATATTGCCACCATCACATTCAAATTTCATAAGCATGAAGTGAGTTACTATTACAACTTTAACATGATTCAGAGTTGGCCGTCCAAGTATGACATTATAGGTTGTCAAACCTCGGACAACCAAGAACTTGATAAACAAAGTCCGCGAAGCATCCTTCTCTCCAACTCGGACGGCAACGTGGATCGTTCCCATGGGATGGATGACTCCTCCCCCAAACCCTATGATGGGATGATGGACGGGGATCAAGTTCTTCTCATCAAACTTCAATCTAGACAAGCAATCTGCGCTAATGACGACTGTCGAGCTTCCGGTGTCAATCAGAATTCTTCTTACTCTTAAGTTTGCTATCTTCATTTCTACAACCAAAGGGTCATCATGGGGAGTCCTCAGCTTCCCCCGATCTTGCTCACTAACCACCACCTTTGGGAAGGGCTCGGCCTTGGTCTGATCAGTTAGCAAGACTTGGCCGAGCTCCCTGAGATAGTTTTTGTGCCCTCTAGTGGTTGGTCCTCCAGCAGCAAACCCTCCTGAGATAACAAGGACAACATCCTCGTCAGTGCTTTCACTGTCCTTCTTCTTGCTCTGACGATCATCTCTCCTCTGAAACTTCTTTCCACCTTGGGGTAAGTATGAGTTCATCTTTCCTTTTCGAGCTAGATCCTCCAAAGCCCTCTTAAGGTGCTTACATTCATTGGTCTCGTGATCACGGCCTTTGTGAAAGTGACAAGTATTTACTCTTGTCTCGTTTCTATAAGGAGTCTTCATTTCAAATGGAGCCTTCCACTCATATTGGTCCTTTATCTCCATAAAAATGGAGTATTGGTTCTTGCTGAATTCAATATGGTTGGCTGAAGGCTCAGATTCCTTTCTCTTGCTTCTTCTGGACGAAGTAGTGGTTGAGGTAATTGCCCAAGTCTTGGCCTTTTTGGGGTTACTCTTCTTTGGCTGAGCAACCTCTTCAGGCTTCTTGGACTCGGGGTGCTTTGCCTCAAAGCACATAATTCAGTGGCGTGTATAAACGCTTCGGCTTCCCTTAAAGCCTCAAGCAAGAGTGGTGATTTTCTTTTTCACCGAGTCAAACTTAAAACTTCCCCGGCCTTAGTCCCCCGATAAAGGCGTCAAAGGCCACACCAAAGATTGAGATCTTGAATCTGAAGGGCTTCTAGATTAAACCTTTTAACAAGACTTCTGAGGGCTTCCTTGGGTCCTTGGACGACTTTACCCAAGTGCATGCTTGTTTTCTGTTCTTGCCGATTGGCAACAAAGTGACTAGTGAATAGGTAAATCGAGCTCAAGAAAATTGTTGACTAAATTAGGGGGAGATTGTTAAACCACTTCCGAGCTACTCCTTTCGAGTAGCCGGGAAGTTCTTACACCATGTAAGCATCATCCACTGCTTGGACGTACATCTGATACTCATAAGCGGATAGGTGATCATCTGGATCGATAGTTCCATCAAAGGGCTCTATAGTAGGAAGTTTTACCTTTGGGAAGAGGGGGCGCTTCCATGATCCTGGCCGAGAACGGGGTCGACCAGTTGATCCTGAGGGCTCCCAGCTGTCCCTCGATGGGTATGAATTCCTTTCTGTGTTCTTTCAACACAGGGTTAGATGAAGTGTTTGCAGGGGATGGACGCCTATAAACCATGGACTGAACCACCGTTTTTTCTTGTCTTGGACGAACAAGAGAAGGGCCCAGACTTCTTCCTTCTGTTCTGGACGGTATCCTCAAAGGAGGGTCTCTCAAGTACGGTGTAGACCCTGTGGCCGACCGTTGTAATGCAGCAGATTTCTTTGCCTCGAGGTATTCCCTGGCATCGGTTTCCATTCGGTGCCCATTTGGACGAACATTATCCTGGGTCCTAACCACTAGGTTCCAGTCCATCTTCCTTCGCTGCTCACTAACTTCTTTATGCTTTTCTCTGGCTGTTCTCCTAGAGGGTTCCTGACGAACAGGTCGACTAGGACCTGCACGGTTCTCCTGGGAACGCCCCCTAAGAGGAATTGGATTGCTAGCTGCTGGCTCCGGATTTATACGAAAAAATAGCATGTTGCTCTTGATCTGTTCCTGGACGACTGCTGCCATCTTAGTCTGAAAATCATTCAAGACGTTCTCAATATGGGCAGCAGTCACTGGACGTTCAAGATTCTCCTGTATGACAGGTACTTGACTTTGTCCAGGGACATTGATGATGGACGGAAGCCTATCCCTTCCTCGAGGCGGTCTCTCATGGTCTACTGTATCTTCGACATTGATCTGAAAACTTCGATTTCTAGCCACGTTGGACGATTGACAGTCAGTCATCATTGCGTCTCCCCACAAACGGCGCCAAATATTTAGTATGCTTGTCCAACAAGTAAGCTACAAATTTAGCTTTCTAGTCCAAAGAAGTAAACTAGTATCCCTTAGATGTTCTTCACTTGGAGACTTGTGCAACAATGTCTCCGATCGCTTGTCCGAGCCTCGAGCTTCGTTCTCGAACCCGCAAAAAAAGGGATCCACCCTGGAGGTTTGGGTGGTGGTTCCCCCTCCGAAGCTTAAGTCAGATATCAGGAGTTGTAAGGAGAAAGTAGAGATAGAGAGAGAAAGTAGAGATAGAGAGAGAAAGTGAGAGAGTATTTCTTCAGAGTAAGTTTACACTGTTTGCATTGAATGATCTTTCTCCTGATTTCAGGGGTATTTATAGTGATTGTGGTATGACAACTATCCTTAAAAATTGCCCTATAATAGTGGCATCTGATTGGCTAATCAATCAGACCATGACACTTGGCAAACTAGGATTTGTGATGGTTTATCAACCAATCACCTGCAGCCACTTTCAAAAGTTTGGGCTCCGACTAACTTTTGGGCCAGAAAAATAAGCCTTTTCTCCCAACTGGTTACAACCCAAGGGTTTAAATCTTTTTTCCTTTATTTATTATAAGAGGATACGTGTACGACCCTGATGGGCCCAAGTGTCTCTAAAGGAGTCGTCGATATTTTAGGCTACAACAATAATCATAAAACATTATCACCATTCTTTATCATGTTCATCATCATATATCTTTTACTTTGGTAACTTGGCTAGTACAATAGAAGAGACGTCTCCCCAAAAACATACAGAAAGACGGCCACAACATAAGCGACACTTTCGGTGCCCACATTTTTAACAGAAGGGCGGTCACAACATTGGTGACACTTGCGGTGCCCACAGATTGGCGGTCACAACAAAGGTGACTCTTGCGGTGCCCACGGGATACTGCCAAGAATCATCTTTCACTTAACTTTATTATGTTTTGTTTCTTTTACGTATCATAATTACATTACATCATCGTAATCGTAATCATAACACGTAATCTTTATCATAATGTAACCATAATTATATTACATAATCGTAATCATAATCATGAAACATATTTGTAATTATTAAACATAATCGTAATCATATTTTTGTAACATCAAAATCGTTATACTTCATAGCATTAAAGCATTTAATAAACATCATTTATATAGCAAACATTTCATATCCCGAACTCCATAAATAACATAGCATAAACATTTCATAAAGCATCATATAAAACATAGTTGGAAGGGGAGTGCGGGTGTTAGCAGTAGACGTTACCTGAATTCCTGCTTAACAACCTTGATAGCCGGGGGGAGGCTTGTAATATCCCTTATCCTTTTATATCTAGCCAAGAATTGTGATGTTAATAAATGTTTAATTACTTAACTTTAGTTTTATGCCTTAGTATTTGTTAGAGCCTATTACTAGTCACAAGGTTCGTTAGATTGTCATTGTCCTACTTATATAGTCATACTTGCCGCTTTAAGTTATAAGAAATTTCACAATATTAATAGTCATTATCTAAGTTGTTCTTAACTTATTAAAGTGACTCCTTAATTAACTAATAAGTGATGGTTTTGGCGTAAACCATGGATTGAGAGAATGTTTCTGAAATTGTAGACTTAGGAAGAAGGTGGAGATAGTTTGTTCGGTGCTTCAAGAACTGATAAGAATTTCAGCTTCTTGGCCAAATGGGAGGAAGGAGAGAGGTGGAAGTAAGAACAAAGTTAACATTTTGTGATTTTTAAACCTTTATTTTATTGACCCAAAAGATTTACTCTTTGCTCTTTCCTTTACAACTTGTGACTTGGAAATTTTACGTGATTAGTTTGTATAATTAAAAACTTTTATGTTGTTGCCTAGTTAGTTTAACAATAAAAGAAATTCAATCATCTCGCCATAATTAGTTAGTTAATTAAGCATGGTTAAGTTTTTAGGATATTACAAAAACTATGCATATATGATATATGAGTCCTACACCAACAATGAAAAATGTTTACAATGAGTCAATATTTATTAATATAAACATAGTATATGGCGTCCAAAAATTTGCGAGGCCTTGTGCGGTTGCCTATGTCACACGTGCTCAGCGCCGCCTCTGGGCAATGGTAGAGAATTCTTTCCTTCTAATGGTTGTGAAAGAATCTTCGAATACAGAAGGATTATGGGATTACATGATCACCCCATTCGTGGTAAAATGTATGGCAACAAAAGGGGTACAACATCAGTTTTTGCGATATATATAGTTGCCACCGATGGCTATGGTGATGTTATGCGGAAGCCAGACGAGTTGATTTACGTTGGGGAAGGGAGGAAAAATCAGGAGCTTAAACGGTGTAACTTATCACTAAAAAAAAGTATAGACGAAGGCAATTCAGTGAGAGTGATTCGAGGAATAAAGTCTAAGAGAAAGTTGATCTGTACTACCAGTTTCGTTTATGATGGGCTTTACAAGGTCACTAATTATTGAGGAGAAAATGGCAAAGTGCAATTCAAGTTCAAGTTCGAGAGGAATTCCGGTCAAAAAATCAATGTTTTCCTCTTTTAGAAAATGTTATTATCTTGTTCATGATTTGATGTTCTTGTTTCTTTGCACTCATAAGCTAGTCCGGAACTGAAATTCTTAATTTGCATGACCTGTCCGATCCGGTTTTAGTCCAAATTTTGGTCCCGGTCTTACTTTGCACAACCCTAGGTAATAGCATTTTAAAGATGTCAACATAGCGTATGATAGCTTAGGGATTTTATTTATATTTTAATAATGATGAGATGTTAAAAAATCATGTGGGAACTCTAAGGCAACGAGGAGCTCATATGGAGAGGTATTTTGAAGAAGATGAGTATTGCAACATCAGGGAAATACAATTACACAATAGAGCGATCGCCAAGAAAATACCCACTGTGTTCGATTTTGATATAGTATGCCATAATATCATTACCTTGTTATAAGACCATCAAGAAAGGTAATATGTTTATTACACAAGGTTTGTTGAAATATATGACGGTATTCATGTCTAAAATTAAAGTACCCGTTATAATCCAATCATGGTTAAACTTGGACTTACTGTGAACCTGCCACTCATAGAGGTTGAGTTGGAGAAAAATGAATTGTATCTGATAAATAATTTGGGAACAATAAGTAATGTGTGGTTTCTTTATGATCTGCGATATAAAAGGAATGCGTTAGGATCAACACAAGAAGAATTTAGTATCTTACAAGAAGTGTAGATTGCATTTGATAACATGGGTGTTCTGTAACACTCAAAACAGTGTGATATTGGACCATGTGAAAACCCTAATGCAATCAAAAGCTAATGTACACTAGTGGAAAAAAGCCCATCCGATCCGGTCAAAACCTGGCTTACCGCTCCGGTTTTGGTCCGGATGGGGTGGGCTAGCAGCGGTTAATAATGATTAACTGATCCGGTCCTAAACCGGATCAGTTAATCATTTACCGCTCCGGTTTTGGGTCAAAACCAGAGTAGTTAAGAAAAGTTAATTGCTCCGGTTTTGACCCAAAACTGCAGCGGTTGACCACCCCAAAAACCAATTTTTTTTGTATTTTTTCATTATTAATCGATATAAAATCAATAGTATATATCAATACTCATTTTATTAAGTATATTATGCTTAATTGAAGCATAGACAAAAATAATTAAATACATAAAAATATTAACTATAATCTAGAACCATTTTCATTAAAAAACAATGAGAAAGAGTCTTTAATCCATCCAGATTTTGCTAGAAGACTTGGAACTGATATGTCCCCAAGACCTAAACCCATCAGACCATCAAGAGCAACCCCCCATCCAAATAAAGTGATAAACACCACTTTGCTACTTACCACACCTGTAGAAAGACCGAACAACACAAAATTACAACTTCGATTTAATCTGGACATAACAGGAAGTCCCATCATATAGAGAACAATACTGAAAATATATAATGCCTGAAGTCAATTAGCATACCCAAAGATAACTGGAGCTTTTGCAATTGAAGAGTTGTTACTGCTCGACGAGAGATGTAATACATCTTCAACAAGCTGACCCGAACTTAACAGCTGCTCTCTGATTCAATTCAAGCTTCTCTGTCGCTGCAACTTGTCGTCCCCTTCTTCATTGAAATCGTTGCTGTATTTACTCTGTTCCACATCCAAGTTATCCATCTCATGGTTAGCGTCTTCATCTGCACCTTTTTCATCTGCTCGCTTGACTCCCTGGGCTTCATTCATTGATGCTTCACTGGAAATAAGTTGCTGATGGATCAACTGCCACATGCTTGTATACTTCTGATTGTCAGAGAGATAATTGATCAGATTATCACCTAGACTTACTGCAGAATCCCTGCTTGCAAAATGGAAATGATCCCTAGAGATTTTATGAAGCTCTTCTTCTGCTATACTTGGTTGAAATGACTTACGAATAAACCCTGATTCTGGACCATTCATGTCAGGTAATTCTAAAGGCAAACTTATAGCTACAATGTTGCTATTCTGCTGCTGAGTTTTATCATCTAGGTCAACATTACAATCTCTGGAGGTCTCATGTATTTCTTGCTCACCATCATTCAATGCGGTTTTTTTCTAACACAAGACAAAATAAAATAAAATAAAATTAAAATTTTAATACAAAATCATGTTCTCCTTTGTGATGTGTCTTCAGATTGGGAACCAGATCTTACATGTTTTGTCATGGAGTAATAAACTTCATTCAAGACAAATTACTTCTTGTTTAGAGTGTATCTAAACCTTATATAGAATTAAAAAAGTAGCTGATTCTTTATGATCTATGTTTCAGGTTCTACAATCCCAGCAGTCCAACTATTACTATGACTCAAAGCATATGTGAATATGGTAGTGATTAGATTTGTACTATGCTTACCTTACGGACTGAGGTAACAGAGAGGCCTTTGGTGATGAGAGTATCTGCAATCCAGCCTCCTATATTTGCAAACACAGCCATAGTCAACCATGGAAGTACACAAAAAAGCCTAGATTCCATAAGGTTGAACTTCAACACCTGACATAAGTAGCTCAAGTTAGAGTAGGAAAGCCCATGAACATGTTACTCTACTGTCAACTTAAGAGAAATGATATAAGTTATTAGATCAACTATTCAGAGTCCTAAATCCTAAGAACAGTCACATGAAATCACTTGAATAATATAGTCATAGAGAAAAGAAACTTGATGATGAACCATAAAGATAGAGGCATACAATAGAATCAATGCCCTGATAAACAAGAAGCAGGAATACCGAATTCTATTTCTAACTCCGCTATACACGCAAATTTGACAGGACACAGATATGAGCATCATCATGTGGTTAAGACTATCAATTTGCACAAATTTTCACAGAAGAGGCACCAGTACTAGCATCATTTATAAGAGGAGTTCTTCTGGCCTCTGGGAACTACAACAAGTCTACAACTGCATACTGCCATATTTTTGATAATTTCATCCCAACTTATAAATGATTTATGCTTGAGCACACATATTTAAAAAGAAAATAGTACGCACTGGGGACAAATGGTGGTTAAATATGATACAAATATTGGCATGATACATATTAAATGACAATATTCTCACTAAAATTCAATCAAACACATAGAAGGCAACAAAATTTTTCACAATAAACCATAAAAAAAGGACAGAAATAGAGAAAATGTAAACTATTTATCCATTGCAAAGCCCAAAGAAGCTGGACAATCAGCAGGAAAATGTAAACTATTTATCCCACTCCTTACTGTTAACCTCAATTTCTCAAGTGATAATTATTGATTTAATTATGTGTGTTTGTCAAGACGTGTGAAATTGTTGAATCACTCTATTAATTGTTTTCTAATTTAAATTAATGGGTAATGATATATCATTTTCATAAATTAAATTATTATAATTTCTTTCTTCTTTTGTAGAGGAGCAAAATGGATGTTATGCTCCTTTACCAAGAACAAGAACACGCAACGAGAGTAACTTACGCCAAAGCATGTGTATAATATGAGCACTCAGACGCGGGAGTTGCCCATATGAGACTGGTTGCACACAAGCACCAAGAAAACTATCAACCCTTGAGCCGTGAGCCCGTGACCAGATGTCTGGGAATGCGCCAATGTAAGGGATCATCGGGACTACTAGCAAAGCCAAAGATGTAACACCGATCATATCATTCACCCCACAACCTTGTATCATCAAATAGCTCCTCCTAATACATTACACTGTCTCAATCGACTACAATCTACCAATATGTTTCAAACTTTCAGTGACTTCGGATTTGAACAATAATAGTGGCACTCACAAGTCACAACGATGTAATTCACTATATTCACCATTGATCATGACAGGTCAAATTCAATATTTGAGAGATGGCAAAATCACAAGAGTCTACATCTACAAGATATTCTAAGATCATAAGATCCTAACCATAACAAATACAAATAAAA